>JARWIR010000202.1:0-165989 GCA_029959085.1 Nemophila menziesii | reverse complement strand
TAGTTTTTTATTAAAAAAAAATAAACAAGTTTAAACTTACCTGTTACGACCTCCCCTTAGGGCCAGTATTTTTTGTATAATTCCACCAACTCAAATGATAATGTAATATACTGGTAGCTCCTAGAGTGTGATAAAAATTAAGACTAAATAGGAGGAGCAACTCACCGCAAGTGTACGGGTCGTTACAAGTAATAGATAATTAATATGCGATTTTGTCTCCACAGTGACTGCGAGGTATGATGGATGTGTTTAAAGGATAAGTAGAACTAAATTCAAGTACGGAAATAAAAGATAAACGGTATATTTGTTTGGTTTTAAATTATAACATTACTAGACGCAAAATGATAAATCAACTAAGAGATTAACTGAAAGTAAATAAATTGTAGACTAAAGATGTAGACGCAAAGATGAGATGTGTACTTGATTCTCGTAAGGAGCCCACCTAATTTCACACAATTAATGCTTCGGTTTAAGGGCCAGTCAGTATTTGTGTACTAGTCGGGACTCTAATATCTCTTAACTCCCGTCAGGTTATATTTAAGAGCTATCCTACGGTATTACAAACCCCGTCAAGGCAATTATAAGCTACTTTTGGATGTTGAAGTGTTTTACCCAATTGTCTGCATGGTTAGTCAAGCCTGACAGGGTCATTGACGAATATCACACGTCTATAACCTAGATTCATAATTAACCCCCCCCCCCCCCCCCCCCCCGTCACGGTGATCACTGCCACTAGTGAATAGCCTAATTACTCAACCCTATTTATAATTTATCAGATTAAAAACAGTAAATAAGCATACAATAATTATCCATACAAAATACCAAACTTAAATTAAATTAGAATTATCCCAAATTCAGAAAAACATTAAATTGCATAAACTATGGCTTAACCAATGTTGCAATTCTCAAGGACTAAATGTTTAACTCATATTTGAATTAAAAACATTAAATAAATTATAATTATACATTTTCCTAATAATATAATTAAAAGAAGAACCTAATTGGAGGAATGAAAATAAATGTTTTTGGAAAAAATTGGATTCTCCAAATCCTGCTCTTGTTTGTGCCTCTTGACGCTCTCTCTAAAGATGATGTAAATTGAATATTAATTGAGAGGTTCTGAATAATAAGGTCTAAAGGAGCTTATATAGAGAATAAAAATGGATTAGGTCTAACTTGGGCCTAATTAAGTGATTAAGGCCCAAGTCCAATATACAATTCTCGTAACTGCTGAACATTGTTTAATAAATTCAGGCATAACTTTTGCGTTGTAAGTCCAAATCACCTGATTTTACTTCACAAATCTCGCTGACTCAGAGTCACACCTTTTTAATTTGAACCACCAGGCCCGGATTTGCACCATTTGGGCTCGAAATGAGTTGTAAGTGATGACTTCCTCAATCTAAAATTTCTTCTCCTTCACTAAAGTGATATCTTTCTCTCTTTTGACACTTCCTTTTGCTCTTGGACTATAAACTTCACTTCTTCTCTTCATCTATATGCCTCCTAGCATCCATGTACCTAAGAACGTCACACTAAACAAGCAAATTAATGCACAAAAGGTCTAAAAGTCACAATATTATATTTCCGAAGGAAAAAAGCGCATTATTGCATATTAAGCCAATAAATCAACTAACTAAGTTCAATTTTTACCTAAAACGATGTCTCCTAAGGGTATTTATTTCTCACAAAAAGGGAGACATCAAGACCCCAAACTCAAACCTTTGTCGTTCTGACAAAGTAAGAACAAAAGTAGAGGTCTATGGTAAGAAGCAAATGCAGAATCTAGAGAATATACCCAAAGTAAAACTCACAATAAATTTCATATAGTAAAACCTAAAAACTAATGCATACATACACAATCATACAAAATCAAACACATAATGAATATCAATCCAAAATCAATTCCACGATGCTAGAAGGTTACACTTGATACTTAGCTCGAGATGGTGGCTATAGGGTGTTCATCAATCTTTACTCGCTTTGAACGCTCCGCTTAACTTAATCCCTTTTAGAAAAAATGTCATTCCACTATGTACCTAAGACTCACGAGGTCTTTACGGTTTTAGCGTAGGCTTAGGGACGGATGGTACATTTGGATAATGAAAAGTGGTCTTTTGGCTCTCTCCTCACTAACCTTCAACAAACTATCCTGAGCTTGAGTTTACACTCACATATGATCTCACTCACTTGACGCACAAATTTAGCGTCCCCAAATATACCTAAACCTATCAATATAACTACAATAAAAATATTCCTTTGCCGCTTCTTTTATTTCACATTTATTCAATCCTTTTTTTTGTAAGTTAATCATGACATACGTTTTGATGTGAATTGTCATGCTAACTTATTTTCTCATATTTTTTTCTTTCTTTCTTTTTCTTTTTTTGATTTTTAGAAACTGGCAAAGGAATTTACAATAAAGTGCATAATCATTCAAGCACATCACGAATCTAACCAACAGATGTAATAACAGATTTGCTCACCCCCAAACTCAAGCTCAAGGACAACCAGTCTTAAGAAATCGAGATTCAAGTGCGGGTCTTATGGTATAGTCCCAATATCTAAAGGATAGGCTTATAATGTGGCTTCAAAAGAAAGGCTTAAAGGCTAAAAAAATGGGGCTAAGAAGGATATAATTAATCACGGGTTAGAAAGCTAAAATAAGTATCAAGTGGCTATCAAGAACTGCCTCTATCATTTTCCGAGCTACGTAGTTTCACTCTATTTTTACCTCTAGCTCATAATTAAGTGGGTTCTCTACTCATTCAGATCTAACGTTCTACACACCACTCAATCTCACTAAGTACAAGCGTACTTCTTTTGAATTGTTCATTTATTTTTCCTATCTATCATCTAGTGTTTGCATGCATTCAAGGTGCGTTTTACATTAACTCTAAGGTCTACTATTTTATATCATTAATTTACAGAAAGTATGCTTCATGGGGACATTCAATAAACTCTAAAACTAATTTTTATTTGATTTTAAAAAAAATTCAAAAAAAAAGGTAAAACGTATAACCCATAAAATTGGGAATGAGGACAACGAGTACCCCACCCCAAACTAAAAAATGAGTCGTGTCCCCACGACTCAAAAAGACTCTATAAAGCAAATAAAAATAATATAAACTACTAAATGAAAAAAAGTGATAAGGAAACATATTTGTATCGGCACTAGGCCGATTTCATGTAGTATTGCATCGAAGTTGAGAAGTATTCTTAGTCACAATGTATAGATCATACACCGTTGAATGCGTCTTCTATAAAGTGTATTTCATCAACTCGAACTCATATTTCCTTTAGCTAATCATCTCCTCATGTTTCCCCTCTATATCATCCTCTGAAATTTTCCTCAACACCCAAACCTCTTTTATCTTCATGTTCTTCATAACCTCTCCAACCTTCATGTCATCTCGAATGACCCCCAAATCAATTTTTCACTTACTTAAAAGATTACTTGCAAAATATATAATAGTAGGTTCAAATAATTCACAATTCCTCCAATAAATAACTAAAAAGTCTTCATTCCCAGCTAGTGATAGAAAGAAAATAAGAGTTCTAACTATTTTACCAATCCGTGGAATTTGTGATGATTTGATACCTTTTATTTGCAATCTCCAACCTTCGAAGTACAAAAGCTATTGATGAAATTTGTGTCTTTTAATGTTATTCAAGGTGGCAAAGTAGTGGGTGTGGTGTTTTATGAGATGGGTAGTCAATATCTATGGTGCTGGAGAGGTTTAATGGATACAATTTAATCTTTGGTGAAGAAAATTTTTTGGATTAAAAGTTAAATTTCTTGGTGTTTTTGGAAATATTTGTGATCGATTATGTGTTGGACAATGTTTAGATGGAATATTTGATGATAATTTGGTGTTTTGATGGTGGGTTGCAGGTATTTTCAGAGCTTGGGTTCGTAATTCATGGTGTTTCTGGTATGAGAGGCTAACGCGAAAAATGTTGCGTCTAATACATTAATATTCAAGAATTTCTGAGAGCTAACCGGCATTCTGGCCACGGAAACATCTAGCTGGTCGCGACTGTCGATATCCCCATTAGAAAGATATCAAGAAGTTATGTGGTTTAGGCTCTAGAAACAACTAATTTCGACCTCCGAGCGCAAAGATATGTCTTGTCGAAATTTTCTCTAATTCTGTCTAAACCTTGCAAATTGGTGGGCCAGTATGCCGGTGATTTCATCGGCTTGCCGGTCGCGAATTGACTTTTCTCACTGACGCACATTCTTGTTGCGTCTAAGGGTTCCAATTCCAAGGACTTTGTCCGGCATGCCGGCGGTAGGGTCGGCTAGCCAGTTCGGGTACGTGCACAAAGCCACTTAGACGCGTAATCACTTTGTCTCACACTTGTTTAACCCCATACTCATGGATTTTAACACCTGCAATGATCACCCTTCTCATTTCTTAAATAGTTACACTAATAAACATAGATTTAATATATTATACACTACGAAAGCATTTTTAAAACATGGGTTGTCTCCCAAGAAGCACTTTTGTTTATTACGTTGTTAAGTTCGACGCGTTACCTTCCACGAAGATTGTCTTGAGGCTATTTTGGTGTTCCTCCGCTTAAACTCGCCTCTCCCTTGATATGGAAGCTTTGATACTTTCCCATCTAAACTCTGATTAAATCGATCTTTGAAAGGGGGTGGGTAGTATCTCTGTTTCGCCTTCTTGTTCTCAAGACGAAACTCATTCTCCACCACATGGTAATAATTGACCGTTTTGAACGGTATAAGCTCTTTATTTTTCTTTTCAATCTCATGTTCATCTTTAAAATGAGGTGGATAGGTGCCCCTTCTTGATGCCTTACTTTCATGGTGTGGAACCCTGCTTGCAGACATGTTGATCCATTTTGGTGGTGGAGGATGATCATTAATGGGTTCAACTATACTTTCATCCACGATTAGTGATGGGAATAGTGATGGGTGAACTTTTTGTGGAAGAGGTTTAACAACTTCATCTTCATCTTCGTTATCAGCCCAACTTCCACTTTTACCTCATCATATTCTTGCTTTGGACATTCTATAAACTTGATCACCACTTCTTTTAGCTCACATTATTTCTCTTGATCATGTGCACACTCCATATAAATAGTAATATTAGTATCAACTTCTAGGATTTAAGTTGCTACTCCTTCTTCCACCAAGCTAACAAGATTTTCAACCACATAGTGGTTTCCATTTACATTTGGCATGGTGGTCATATCACTATCACTAATATCTTCTTCCAACACCTCCTCCTTAACTACTTCTTTTGGTTTATCTATTTCATCCCTCAAAAGGGTGGAAGCTTGATAATACTTTTTATGGGCCATATGAATAATTGCAAGTTGGTCAAGAGATTTTTGTAGATCTTTCCTTGCGGCCTTATTTTCCTCGATTGCCTTCCATGTTTGATCTCTTCTGATTCTATTTTCCTCACATATGTGCATGAATTCTGTAAGTGATCTATTTATTTTGGAAATTTGCGGTGAAGGTGGGGGTTGTTGAATTTTTTCAACCCACTGGTTGTTCCATTCTTTCTGTTGTTGATAGTAATATGATGATTGTTGTTGATTGTTCCTGATACTTTGGTTGTTCCATCCCTTCTCTTACGGGTATTGATAAGGTGGTTGGTGGAAGTTACTACCACATTGATGTTGTCTCAAAGAGTCTCCCAAATAGTCAAATGGACCAGGATTTGGGTAATGTCCTCCATACATCTCTAACTAAATCTCTTAATCATTTCCCTAAATAAAGAACCTGCAAAAGAAAACTAAAACAAAGACCCAGCGTAAAACTAGAAAATAACAATTAAAACTACTTAAGGATTAAACACAGGGGTCACACGCTGCAATCCTCGGCAGCGGTTCCAACAACTTGGTCGCTCCTAGAGTGTGATAAAAATCAAGACTAAATTGGAGGAGAAACTAACGCAAGTGTACAGGTCGTTCCAAGTAATAGATAAATAAAAGGGGATTTTGTCTCCACAGGGACTGCGAGGTATGACGAATGTGTTTAAAGGATAAGTAGAACTAATTGCAAGTACGGAAATAAAATATAAAAGATATATTTGTTTGGTTTTTCAACTATATAACAAAGTATATAAATTAAAGACTAAAGATGTGGCAAAGATGAGATGTGTACTTGATTCTTGCAAGGGGCCCACCTAAGTTCATACAATTAATGCTTCCGTTTATAGGTCAAGTCATTATTTGTGTACTAGTTGGGACTCTAATATCTCCTAACTCCCGTTAGGTTACACTTAGGAGCTATCTTACAGTATTACAAACCCCGTCAGGGCTATTATAAGCTACTTTTGGATGTTGAAGTGTTTTACCCAATTGTGTGCGTGGTTATTCAAGCCAGTCAAGATCATTTACGAATACCACGCGTCTATTACCTAGGTCTGTAATTAAATCTCATGTCAAGGTGATCACCGCCACTAGTGAATAGCCTAATTACTCAACCCTATTTCTAATTGATCAGATTAAAAACATTAAATAATCATAAGATAATAGTCAATACAAAATACCCAACTTAAATTTAATTAGAATAATCCCAAAATTCAGAAAAAACATTAAATTGCATAAACTAGACCTTAACCCATGTTACGATTCTCAAGCACTATATGTTTAGCTCATTTTTTAATTGAAAACAATAAATAAATTAGAATTATAAATTTTCCTAATAACAAACTTAAAATAAGAACCTAATTGGAGGAATGTAAAGAACTATTGTTGAAGAAAAATGGATTCTCCACCTCCTGCTTTTGCTTCTGCCTCTTGACGCTCTCTTTAAAGATGGTGTAAATTGAAGGGAAAGAGTTTTTAATTGTGGGTTGAAATTTCCACATATTATCTTTTGGAAGGAAGAAAGTTTATTATTGCATATTAAGCCAATAAATTAATTAACTAAGTCCAATTTCTACCTAAAATTATGTCTCCTAAGGGTATTTATTTCTCACAAAAAGGGAGACATCAACTTCTATTTTTTGTCAAAATAATTGTTACTATTACTCGTGTCTCGTGACTCAATTGGCAAGTGTTGTAGACAATCGATTACGCTTGAGGTCATGAAATTAATTTTTTTTTAATGAAACATAAATATAAAAGAAAGAGTAAAACAAAAAGAATATAAACACAACCACAAAAAAATGAAAAAGAATAAGCACTTGATCCCATATATGATTGATACTGGTTATATCTAGTAGTTCCTTATGTGAGATGACTCCATTAAATGAATTTCAAAATTTAACAACACTAAAATTAATTTCTTGCGAAATATACTTTGAAATCGCATCTTACAAATAGTTATTGGATTTAGAAATAGGGATAAATCTAATATTAGATCTATCCAGAATGATATCCCAAATCAAAATGTTGACATGTGATGACTCCATATTTGTGATAGATTAATCTAGTCATAAGATATTATTTTAAGCTCACTACATTCTTAGTTGAGGGATTTTTCCCTATTACTATATGTTCTCGTTTCTTGTCTAGTTTTGGAAAATTATTACTTTTACAGCTATATGTGTGTCATTTGTGTGTTAAGTGCGAAGCTCTTAGCTACATGAACGATATCAGATCCCAAAACATATATTAGAAGGCGAGGAAAGAAGATTAAAACCAAAGTAGAGAGTTAAACGACATAAAAGCTGTTTGTAGAAAGTGCAAGAGTTGTTGGCCAGATTTAGAAAGTGAATCAAGGTGTCACGCGAGATTGACAAAGATTCTGAAGGAGTCCTTTGATATATTGATACTGTTTTGAGTTAGGAACGCGTAGGATTTGACAGTTTGTGATTCGGAGATGAATCAAAGAAGATATTAATATTGCAGTTGTCGTGGCTCGAACTAGTCTACTCTTGAAGGAAAACGTTTTGGGCTGGGTTAGTTCATTAAAGTAAAGCCCATGTCCCATAATGTGTTTTTGAACCTATACGTGTTTTTACAGTAGAAGCATGCCCTTGTTTAGTTTTATTCTGAATTTTTCTAGAGAGAGTAGAGCAAGTCGACAGATAAGAAGCAACCAAAGATGGAGCATCACAACATAACTTCTACATCATTCCACCGCTACCATTAGGGTAACTTGTCTAAAAAAATTTGGCTCGGTCATGTTTCTAATCTTTTCATTTATTAGTTTTATTTCATGGCTTGGGTTTGTGTTTTGTATAAAACCTAATTACATTTTTTCCATTCAATGTTATATGGGAAATCGTTTTAATTTATTTGAGAATTTAAATTATAAGTGAGTATCAATTATATTAATTTATGCTTTCTAGAGACTATACACCTCTAAATGGAACTAAGTTCATAAACTATCACCTTAGCTATGGGTTTAGGGATAAACATGATTCATATTCGTTTAGAGTACAGTAGTGATTACGACGGGCTCGCCTAACTACATAGTCAATAGGGTTTGATTGAAAAACTGATCATCGCGTAGGGACCCTTACCCAAGTCCCCTAGTAGTTTTATGGTTTACTTTTAAGCTACCCTGGCAGGAGTTAGAAGTATTATAGTATCTTGACTACTTGTATCGGCCTAATTTGCCCTTATAACAAAAATATCGATTTAGTAGGATAGGTGCATACTCCTAAGCTATTCTCTCATTCATTCTTAATAATCTTATTTATTTGCATTCTTAGTTTAATTTTTATCTCTTGCATCTTAGTTATTATTTAAATAATCTAACAAATGTCTTTTATAATTCTGTCTTTAAGTTTAAACATCTAAAACCATCTTCGCTATCATAAGATAGAAGTCGAATCTAACTACCGAAATCCATGAGGAACAAGCTTATATTACTTACTTATTACTTGTAACGATGTGTACACTTGTAGAAAGTTATCTTTGTTCTCTCGAGGTGTGTGTGTTTTGCATCGTTACTTAATCACACCTTGGGAGACGAGAAGTTTTTTGGTACCGCTGCCAGGGATTTTATTTTTAGTTATTGTGTTTAGATTAATGTAGAAGTTTTTAGTTGTTTCTAGTTTTACGCTTTCTTTGCTTTTGTCCGTTTTTCAGGTTGTTTAGGTTTGGGTTTGTCTTGCGTCAATGATTATAGACACTGAGGACAAGTGTTCAAATTGTGGGTTGGATGGGAACCATCGCGAAGATTTCTCTTTCCCACGATCAAATCTGATTAAGGTCGTTTCTCAAAGTAAATTCCCATACCCACATCCTACTTACACTACTTATGTCGCAGTCGTGCTCGAAAAGCATTGTTTGCATATCCACAAGAAGGCTCATCTAATGAGTTTCAACAAATGATGAAATAGTTTGTTGAAAAGACTCAAGAAATGATACAATCTTTCACGACACTGACACAAGACAACATGCAAATTAATAATGAAAGACTCAATGAGCATTATGTTGCATTGAAGATATTGGGGACTCAGATCTCCCAAATTGTCAACCTATTACAAACCCTTCCACAACCTCCTCTTATGTTAAATTGAGTTGGGTGTGAATCATGTAAGGGATTAGCCTTTAAGCTGATAATGTAGTGGAATCGCCACATGCTGCAGAGATTGCCATGGAGATTCCTAAAACCGTAGAACCAAGCAACCTAAGCTTGGAGAAGTTTAGTGTTAAGAATTTGGGTGAAGATGGATGTAAAAAAGAGGTAGAGAGATAGGTAGTTGAACCGAGGGTACAACAAGAAAGTAGGGTATAGTCGCCTCATATACATCCCTTGTTATCACTACCACTTCTGTTGAAGATGGACTATCCAAGTGGTGATACCGAGTAGGGGTGAGCAAATGAGAACCAAAAAACCGAACCAAAAAAACTAAAAATCGAAAAACCAAATGTTTTGGTTTTTAATTTTCAAAATCCAGAATTTTCTTGGTTTAGTTCGGTTCGATTTAGTATACAAAAATCGAACCAAAAAACCGAATAAAAACCAAACCGGCGCATGAAAAAAATAGAGAATGTGAGAATTTTTTTAATAAGAATTATTTAGGAGAAAATTTAGAAAAAAAGTTATCTATATACGTGAAATATTTTGTTTTACGATTTGACGGCGTTATTAGTAAGAAATTTTTTATATCACTTAAGATTATATCAGTATTTGTCCACTTGATTGGTTTTATAAATTATGATTGTATGAATTCGGAATTAATAGTTATAATTTGTAAACTTATTTAGTTTGTAAATTAAGATAATTATTATTAGAATAGTGAAATAATTGTATTAGAATATTAGTCGATATTAGATCATGTATTTCAAGAAATGGTATGACAACTATTATTGGTCAAGCATCTAAATACATAGCGAACAAAAACCAAAACGAAACAAACCAATCCGGAACCAAAAACCGAATGTGAAACCAAATACGAACCGCCCTGTGTGGTTTTTAAATTATAAAAAACCGAAATATTTGGTTTGGTTCCGGTTTTGGCGAAAAACCAAGACGAACCTGATGTCTCCCTTTTTGTTCTACTTTTATGCCCTTAGGAGACATCATTTTAGGTGAATAATTGACTAATATAATAGACTTTTAGGATTAATTCGATATATTTTATTTTCTCTCCTTGAAAAATTATTAATTTTCATTTATTAAGCTTTTGCGCGTTAAATGGGTTGTTTTAGTGCAAAGTTTGTAGTTCCATGATTCTATCAAGGAGAGGAATCGAGAATTAAAGTCTTAGATCGTGTAAAGAAGTCAGAGGCGAGAAGAAATATCCCGAAGAGTTGACAAGTTGAAGCTGCAAATGTGGAAGACTGATGTTGATTGATGATTTTGAGATACTTAGACGTGGATTCAGCCTCTTAGTTGTAAAGAAGATTTATTCCTTAGTGAGTTATGAAGATTTAGCAACTTTAACGGGTCAATTTGGAGTTGATTTGAAAAAGTTACAGCCGTTTTAGTAAAGTTTGTACACCAGTTACGGGATTTAAATTAGAAGATTGGAGTTGGGCCATTTAATATTCCACTGATTTACTTAAGTTAAGCCCAAGTCCGATTTTAGCATTATAAATAGACCTTTTGACTCTTATTTTATACACAACTCAATTCATACAAGTTAGAACATCAGAGAGAAAAGTCAAAGCAAGAGGAGAGAAGAAACTGAAGCTGTAGAACCGATTCCTCCATCAACAGTCAATTCAACCCTTTAATTAGGTTCTATCTTTTATTTCTGTAATTGACAATAAGTTCTTTTAATATAATTTCTTTATTTTTAATTTTTTTATTATGAGCTAAATACTCTAAGTGCTTGAGAATCGCTTTAATGGGTCGAGCCCCAATTTATTTAATTAGTGTTTTCGAATTTGGGATTGAATGATTTAATTTGAATTAGGTAATTTAGTATTTTCTATTATCTTGAATTTATTTACTGTTTTTGAAGTCATGAATCAAAAATAGGAGTTAGTAATTAAGCTACTCATTATAGTGGAGTAATGATCACCTTGACGGGGGGTTTAGTTACAGAACTAGATAATAGATGTAAGATAAATATTATTGATCCTGACGGACTTAGTTAATCTTATAGCCAATTGGGTAAAATACTTGAACATTCAAATGTAGCTTATAATTGCCTTGACGGGGTTTGTAATACCCTAGGATGGCTCCTAAGTCCACCCTGACGGGGGTTAGGAGAAACTCGAATCCCGACTAATACCAAATCCCGATTCATCCCTTAAACGAAACATTGATTAAATAGGTTTAGGCGAGACCCTTGCGAAACTCAAGTACTACTTCTCATTCTTGTGTTTACTCATATTTTATTTACTTGCGTCTCATTTATTTTTATTAGTCAATTTAATATTTTACTTTATTTGCACTTAAGTCCTCAAACAAAAACCCAACAAATATTTATACATTTGATTTTCGTATCATATAAACAACTATCTACGCTTATTGTATAACATTTAAAGTCATATCCAATCCGTCCCTGAGATCGAAATTCCGTTTACCGGATATTATTTGGACGACCCGTACACTTGCGGTACGTGTCTTTCCTTTTTAGGGGTGTTATTTTATAACACACCGGGAGACACCAAGTTTTTGGCGCCGCTGCTGGGGACGGTAGCGTGTGCCCATGGTGTTATCCGTAAGTGTTTTAGTTGTTATTTTTATTTAGGATTTATTTTTTGGTTTTACGCTTTTCTTTATGTTGTTTCTTCTCGGGTTTTGCAGGTTAATGCATGTACTCAAACCCCGAGAGGGTTTTCCGAGATAAAAATAAGAGAGAGAAAGAGGCAAGAGAAAAAGCAAAGAAAGAAAGAGAAATGGAGGATCTAAACATTCATAATGCTCAAGATCCCAGACTTCATTTGGATGAACATGGTGACCCAATAATGCCACCAGTTGCGCAAGATCCACCAGCAAGAATCCAAAACACTCAATTCCAAGTTCCTCCGGGGGTTCAAATACCGCTCAACAATAATGGTGTAGGAATTCAAGAGGATGTTCCATGCTTCGTCCAACCTAACGAATATAGACCTTTTCGTCTACCACCACTAGGACTTCGTCCACCCACAATTCAAGGAATCCGGTTCAGACCAGACGCGGGTATGATTAATCAGTTTATCAACATTGGTCAATATGGTGGTGCAGCGCGTGAAGATCCTATTCGAGCTATGTACAAGTTTATGCAAATCTGTGGTGCGTATGTCACTCCTGGAGTAACCCAAGAACAAATGTACTTTCATATGTTTCCGTTTTCCTCACCGGAGGAGCAAGTGAATGGTATGATCAACAATAACACGGTGAGATTTTGACTTGGGATCAACTTTACACAGCATTTTTCGACAGGTATTATCCTCAAACTGTTAGACTTAGTGGGCAATTAGATGTTGCTACTTTCCGTCAAGAACATGGAGAGACAGTAGGAGTTGCTTGGACTCGTTTTCAATCTTTGCTACGAAAATGCCCATTACATGGGTACTCACTTGAATTACAGCTTGAGATATTTTATCGAAGTTTAGATGAAGCTTCAAAAGAGAAGGTAGATATCATGTGTCAAGGAGGCCTCAGGATGGTCACAACGAATCAAGCTTTAGCTATTATAGATAGAATTGTGAAGAATGAAATGAGTTGGCAACCTTCGAGATCATCAGTTAGAGTTTCAGAAAAAGGTACTTCGAATGTAGACACAGAAACTGCTTTGAATTCTAAAATTGCCGCACTTAGTTAAAACAGATATCTATGTCGAATAAAGCTATTGTGAATGTGGTAAAAGAACCAGAAATATGTCCTAGTTGTGGGGCAATTGATCATAGCTGGGAAGGATGTGCTAATAACCCACAATCCGTGTGTTTCGTTAATAATCGAGGTAATAACTATTCAGGTGGTCAAGCATTTGGTAATCAACATCGAAATCATCCAGGCTTTCAATATTTGAATCCACATGGGGCAGCCAATCCAGGAACTTATCAACCAAGGCCCCAAGGGAACAATTATCACTTCAAGCTGCAAAATCACTACCAAGGAAATCAACCTAGAGCCGATCATGAAGCTTATTCCGATACGTTAGTTCAAAAGGCACTTCCCGCCCGACCTCAAGTGGGTGCACTCACCGCAGCTACTTTAGCTCTTACCTTGACGCAATACATATCCTCTTCCCAAAGTAAGTCAGCCCAACTTGAGGATTAGTTATCTCGATTCATGAAAACCACAACCATTAAAGAAATTAATATGGAAGAAACATTAAACTCACATACCTCTTCGTTGAAAATCCTAGAGAGTCAAATATCAAAGATCGCTAATACTTTGAATGTTCGAGGCCAAGGCCAACTCCCAAGTGACACAATGGTTCCTAAACAAAGGGAGGATTGTAATGCGATCAGGACAAGAAGCGGTAAGCAATTGCAACCACCACCTTTCCGGTTATGAAAGAAAAAGAAATAACCAGAAAAGAAAAATTGGTAAAGGATGTGGTGGAAAAAGATGATGAAGTAGAGGAAGTGGAGAATATTCCGGAAATACCCAAGAAGAAAGATGTTGTAGAAACTCGTCCTCCTCTACCTTTTCCATCAAGAATTTAGAAGAAAGGAGATATGGCTGATTATCAAAGATTTATAAATGTGGTGAGACGTTTGAACATTAACATACCGTTTTTAGATGCTATTAAAGGTATACCGAAGTTTGTGAATTTATTGAAAAGGGCCATCACCAAAAAAGGCCATATTGTGATAATGAGATGATAGGATTACCAGAAAAGTGTAGTGCAATCTGTCAGAGTAAGTTTCCATCTAAGTTACTTGATCCTGGGAGCTTTACTATTCCGATCTCTATTGGTAATGAGTGGCAAGGGAAGGTTGCGAGTATTAATCTCATGCCCAAACAATTTTTTTAGAAATTGAAGATAGGGAATGCAAGATCTACCTCTATGGTCTTGCAAATGGCTGACTTTCCGTTGATTTTGTTATTCTTGAATGCGACACAAATAGGAATGTCCCCATCATTTTGGAAAGATCATTCTACCCACGGGCCGTACTTTTATTGATGTAGAAAACAGAGAGTTAACCATGCGAATCCAAGACGAGGAGGTAAATTTTAGTGTGTTTAGAGTTATGAAGTTTCCGGATTCCGAGGAGGATTGTTTCCGGATTCCCAGGAGGAATGTTTCTGAATGGATATAGTAGAGCATGCCACGCAAGAGGTATATGATTGTTTTAATTATGATGATGTCTTGCAGGACACTCTGACACTTGACTCACCTGAGATGATGAAGGAGCTTTCCAAAACAATGGCAGCTCTTAATTTTGAAAATCCAAAGTATATGCGTTTAGCCTATGAACCGTTGCGAGAAGCGGGGGAGATTGAACCTCAAAAGAAACCATCTATTGAGTCTCCATCGAAATTAGAAGAGAGACCACTTCCGTCACACTTGAGGTATGCATATTTAGGTACTAATAACACTTTACCTGTTATTGTTTCAGCTACTTTAACAGGTCCTCAAGAAGACAAAATGATGCGTATACTAAGAGCTAACAAAGAGGCGATAGGTTGGACTATTGCTGACATAAAAGGTATTACTCCCTCCTATTGCCAATAAAAAATTATTCTAGAGGATGATAGTACACGCTCAGTTGGGTAATGAAAGAAGTGGTAAAGAGAGAGAGGTTATTAAGCTACTAGATGCGGGAATCATCTATCCCATAGCTAGTAATGATTGGGTAAGTCCAGTTCAATGCGTACCAAAAAAGTGTGGTATCGCTACCATCTTGAATGATTAGAAGGAAGCCATACCCTCAAGAAATGTAGTAGGTTGGAGAGTGTGTATGGATTATCGTCAGTTGAACAAGGCGACTAGAAAATACCACTTTCCTCTTCCATTTATAGACCAGATGTTGGACTAGTTAGTAGGTAGAGAATATTATTGTTTCTTAGATGGTTATTTGGGTTACAATCAGATATGTGTGGATCCTGATGACCAGCACAAAACTACATTCACATGTCCCTTTGGAACTTTCGCATACCGAAGGATGCCTTTTGGATTATGTAATGCACCTGCTACTTTCCAACGTTGCATGATGGCAATATTTGGAGATATGATTGATCGATTCCTTGAGGTATCTATGGATGACTTTTCTGTTTTTGGAGATAATTTTGATGATTGTTTGCAGAATCTAGAGAAGGTATTAATTAGATGCAAGGAAACTGATTTTGTCTTGAACTGGGAGAAATGTCATTTTATGGTTCGTGAAGGTATAGTGCTGGGACACAAGGTTTCGAGTTCAGGTTTAGAAGTGGATCGAGCTAAAATTGAGGTAATCAAGACTCTTCCTCCTCCTATTTATGTGAAAGGGGTTAGAAGCTTTTTAGGCCATGCTGGGTTTTATTGTTGTTTCATTAAAGACTTCTCTAAGATCGCAAAACCCTTGTGTAACTTACTTGAAAAGGACTCCAAATTCCTTTTTCATGAGGCTTGCATAAAGGCATTTCAAGAGATTAAAGAGAAGTTTATTACTGCTCCTATTGTATTACCTCCTGATTGGAAGATTCTGTTGAAGTTATATGTGATTCTAGTGATTTAGCCATGGGTGTTGTGTTGGGTCAGAGAAAAGAGAAGGTATTTCATTCTATCTACTATGCGAGTAAGACTTTAACTAGTGCTCAGATTAATTATACTGTGACTGAGAAGGAGCTTTTAACTATGGTGTATGCATTTGACAAATTTCGTTCCTACCTCCTTGGGGCAAAAATTGTCGTGTTTACCGATCATTCTGCGATTAAATACCTCATGGAGAAAAAAGATGATAAGCCACGCTTAATCAGATGGGTTTTACTGTTACAAGAATTTGATTTAGAAATTCTAGACGAAAGGGGTCTGATAATCAAGTTGTAGATCATTTGTCTCGTCTTGAAGGTTCTGAATCTAATAGTGGTCCTTAATTGGTTAGAGAGGAGTTCCCAGATGAGAGTTTATTTTCCATTTATAATGGTACTCCTTGGTATGCAGACATCGCGAATCTTATAATGAGTGGTTCTTTTCCTGAAGGAGCTACTTCACAAGAAAGAAAGAGATTAAGTCACTGTGCCAAACAGTTCTTTTGGGAGGATCCCTTCCTCTACAAAATATGTGGTGATCAAATGGTAAGAAGATGCATACCTGAGAAAGATGTTTTGTCAGTAGTTACGGGTTGTCACGATTCACCTTATGGAGGACATTTCAAAGGTGACCGCACAGCTGCTAAGGTATTACAGTCTGGTTTTTATTGGCCTACTTTACATAAGGATTGTCATGAATATGTTAAGAAATGTAATAGATGCCACTTTACTGGTAATATATCCAAGAGGGATGAGATGCCACATAATAATGTACTTGAAGTCGAAATATTTGATGTTTGGGGTATTGATTTCATGGGTCTCTTTGTACCATCCAATGGAAATCAATACATCCTATTAGATGTTGATTACGTGCATAAATGGGTAGAGGTTGTAGCTCTACCAACTAATGATTCGTGAGTAGTGACTAAATTTTTGAAGTCACACATCTTCACTAGACATGGCACACCTAGAGTCATTATCAGTGATGGAGGTTCACACTTTGTGAATAGATATTTGAATATAGTTATAGAGAAGAATGGGATAAGACATCGTGTATCTAGCGCTTATCATCCACAAGCCAATGGTCAAGTTGAGGTCTATAATCGAGAGGTCAAATCCATCCTAGAGAAGACTGTTGGCCCCACAAGAAAAGATTGGTAAATGAAGTTAGATGATGCATTATGGGCTTATAGTACTGCGTTCAAAACTCCCATTGGTGCATCTCCATATCGTATGGTTTATGGTAAGGCTTGTCACCTACCTCTTGAACTTGAATTAGGTGCATATTGGGCTATAGCGCAGTTGAATTTAGATTCAACTTTAGCCGGTGAAAATCGTATGATGAAGTTGAATGAACTTGATGAGTTTTGATTACATGCCTATGAGAATGCTAAACTTTATAAAGAGAATACAAAGAGATAGCATGATAATCGTATCCGTGAAAAGAGGTTTGAAGTTGGACAAAGGGTCCTAAAATACAACTCCAAGTTCAGCAATTATTCGGGTAAGTTGAGATCGAAATGGTCTGGTCCTTATATTGTTACCAAAGTCATGCCTCATGGAGCCATAGAGATTGAACATCCAATCGAGCACCACACCTTCATGGTGAATGGTCATCGATTAAAGATTTATCATGGAGGCGAGGATATCAATCGCTGGGAAGATCCACATCCCCGGGGAGGTCATGTACCTCCTCGAAGCTCCCTAGACGCGAGAGGTAACCCGTCGAGCTTAACGACGTCAAACAAAAGCCAATTTATTGTATATTAGTTTCACGTCTTTTAATTTTATAGTGTAAATTAGAGTAATTGTTGTGTATTAGTGTTTATTTTTAAGAAATGGAGTAGGTTTGGTGCTTTGATGATTTCAGGAGTCAAAAGGTCACGCGTTTGGGTGCAAAAGTCGAAAAACAATGAGAAAAGGGTTGCAAAACAGAAGCAAACCGGGAACCCAGTTATCACCAACCGGGAACCCTGTGAGCGACTGTTGACCAACCCATCACACGCAACAAAAGGCACGTTTGGAGTTGCGCCATCGATAGCAACCGGGAACCTGGTTGCCAGCTGACCAAGAACCCAGTTATCAAGAGTTGTAGCTCCCAACTCTCTGACCTCCTCGGTGGAAACGCGGCCCACGTGTTGCGTCTGGGTTCGCGCTCGACGACAGCAACCGGGAACCTGGTTGCCAGCTGTCCAGGAACCCGGTTTCGGAGGCCAAAAGTTTTGATCTCCGCTGTGGAAACGCGAGGTAATTCTTGCGTCTGGTAAAAAAAATATTTATTTTGGAAAATTTCGCGCCGACATAGCGACGCATACCGGGAACCTGGTCATCACCAACCGGGAACCCGTTTGCGCAACATTAGAGGCAGTTTTGAGCTTATTTAACCTATATTCTTGCCTCCTTTCACGATCCAACTACTATTCCATTTCCAAGCTCCATACACCTGCGAAAATCATCATCAAAACACCACAAAATCATCAAAACACCACAAAATCATCAAATCATCTCCTACAACACCACATAAACACACAATTCACTCACAATCCTTCCAAAAAAACCAACAATTTCCAACTTCTCTCCAAGAATCCTCCTTCATCCAACCCATAAATTGAAACATAAAACCTCTCCAATCACACAAAATAATGCTTACCCATCTCATATCTCACTTTAATCTACCTTCTTCTACCCTCAAAACATCAAAATTCAAAGCTTTTTCTCTAGTTTTTGAATTTTTGAAGTTTTAAGTTTGGGGTGAATTGCAATGACTAACAGGACAGGTTCGTTGAGCTATAATCGTAGGAACCCTCCTAGAGCTAGAAACACTCCTGTTGCTACATAAGAGAGATCTATTGAGATCCCAGGTTCAAGTTCTAGACGCAAGATTGAAGAGGTTAAGGCTACTATGGAGAGGAAAGAAAACCCAAGTGAGGCTAATTCCAAGAAGCCTACCTTGGTGGATGAAGAAGAATAGGTTGAAGAATAAATCCTTAGCGAACCCATTCCAAAACAACGATTCACTCGAAGAAAGATGATTCCAAACAATCCGAAGAGGATTGTCACTAGATGGGATGAACAAGTTCGCAATAGAGTAAAATATTTGAAGTTTGGTGTTGAGAAAGGATTTCCTTCATGTATTATGAACAGTGCTTTTAAAGACTATGCTATTACGTGTGACAAGATTGGTTGGAAAGAATTGAGAAAGAGAACCCTCACGTTCATCCCTGCTTTAGTTCGTGAGTTCTACGGAAAGCTTGCCTTTGCGAATAAACAGTCAATTACCCTACGCAAAAAGGTACTACCTTATTTAGTTGAAGTTATTCGAAATACGTTGAAGGTACCAATCTTGACTGGCCCATGCCCATATCACAAAGCACTTAACGATCCATCTTTCAAATGGGATTCCCTTTATGATTTAGTACTTATTCGTGGAAGAATTCCCATCCCAGAAGGAGAAAGGTATGCAGGCCAAGTTTATAGCAGTGATTTATTACCTTGTGCGAAGGTATGGTCTCGTTTCATAGTTCCTATCTTCTTTGGCAACAATCACACTTCTGAGTTGAAAAAGGAACACCTTATTTTCATTAATTGTATCCTTGAAAAGAAAACTATTAATGTTGCACGTGTGATTTATGACGCTATCATGGAATTTGAGAAATCCCATATTCATCAACAAAACCTCAAGTTCCCGTGCACTATAACTTCCATTTGCTTAGACGCAAAAATACCACTCAAGAGCGAGGAAATTGAACCTACAGAAAAAGGGGAAGAAATGACGATGAGATCAATTGAGAATGCCCATGAAGAAGCTACAAGAGAGATAAGGAGACCGAGACTTCCTCAACGCATAAAGAAGGCATTGACTGTGTTACTTCATGATTTTGTTTTCTTGATTAGATTTGTTAATGAATGGTTGAATTGTCAACCATCGGACTGGATTACGTCATGGGACGAGTTACAAGTCAAGTTCTTTGATCGCTGTTATCCACGAAGTATGAGAATGAAGGATCAGATGGTATTTGCAAGTTTTCTCCAAGAGAATACTGAGAGTGTAGGAGAAGCATGGACAAGTTTCTAACAGAAATTATCTAGATGTCAACTTCATGGTTACCCCCCATCACTTCAATTATCTATGTTTCATCAAGGTATTAATATCGAAGGAAGGTCGAGGGTAGATAATCTTGGAGAAGGGGCTTTTGTGTCCATGGATCCCACATAAGTTGCAGATGGTATGACATGAATAGTTTAAATAGAAAGGAGTTTGCCAGAGTCGTAAGCTCCTATTACAAATTCCAAAGTCACACTGCAATTAGATGTTGAAACTGCTTTAGCAGCTAAAATCTCTGTGATGAAAAAATCAAATGAAGCAGATTTCACTTACATTGGAGAACGGTTTTCAAAGGAATCCAGTAGAGACGAAAGTAGTACAAGAAGCACAAGGTTGTCCGTGTTGTGAGGTCAACTCATGTATAGGAAGAGTATGAAGGCAACCCGGAATTAGTATGTTTTATATCAAATCAAGGGACCTAACATTTTGGTAATCACAATCATCCGGGTATGCAATATTCTAATCCTAATAGGGTCGTGAATCAAGGTAACTCTCACCAACCACGACCTCAAAACAACGATTTCTATCAAAGATCTCAAGGTCCTTATCAAGGAGGCCAAGGTTACAACAAGCCAGCACCGCCATCACAACCAACATATGATGCTTATGCCGATAGTTTAGCTCGGAAAACCTTGCCACAACATACATAAGAAGGATCTATGTTTGACTTCCATAAAATAATGCAAGATTTATGGACTTTAACTCAATACAACATGCAGATTTATAACAAAAGATTCAACGAACAATCCACTGCAATAAAGATATTAACAACACAAGTTACCCAAGTAACTAATGATTTTGAGAAGTTTCAGAAATACATTTTGCAATTGGCCCTCGGTAAAAATAATAATGTGAAGGCCATAGATAATGGTAATGGCAGTGCTGGGTTCGAAGCATGTAAGGATATTTGCCTTCAACCTAAAAAAGTTGTAGAATTGGCAGCTGATGCAGAAATTGTCGTAAAGGTTCCAGATATTATTGAAGAACCAACCAAGTCTAGCCAGGAAGAATCAAATTTTGGACTTCTACTCAAAAAAATGCAAGAAGAAATCAGAGTTGTTCTTGAGTTACAAGCTAGCAAAACTATTGAGAAAGAGAAAGAAGCCTCAATTGAGAAGAAATCATAAGTACTTGTACCATAAATGCAAGAAGAAGAAGAAGATAAAAAGGTGGAATTTCCACCTAGTGAAAGGGGGCGAGGTTACAAGCTATTCCGGAAAAGAGCGCGAGTTTACAAGACAACGATAAGACTGTGACTCACACGGAGAGAGTTTCAAAGAAAGTTGAAAAGAATCTACCACTTACGCTTCAAGATCCTGGAAAGTTTTAACCTTCCTATTCAAATTAGTGGTAGGCTCAAGATGAAAGCAATGTGTGATGTGGGTTCGAGTATGAACCTTATGCCCAGTTTAGTGTTCGATAGGTTTGACATCAAGAAGGAAGATAAGGCTTCCGTAAAGTTACAATTTGCAGATAGCTCAATAAAAAATACATGGGGAATCATGGAGGACGTGCTTGTCCAAGCAGGTAATTTGACTATCCATATTGACTTTGTTATACTTGATTATGATACAAATAAACAGGTTCCAATCATACTTGGAAAGATGTTATTGGCCACAATTTCAAAGCATCGTAAACTTCCAAGAGGGAACAGTGACCCTCCGCGCGAGCAATGTATCTGAGACATTCTATTTTCGGGTAATAAACCAAGGAAGTTATCCCCCACAGTCTTTGTCATTTACATAGAGACCAAGGAAAAGGCTCTAAGAAGAAGTCCACACAAAAACTGTCGAGATGATACCAATAGGTGACTTTAGGGTAGGCAATGAAGTTGCATGGAAGACCCTCAACCCTAAAAATAGGACACAAAGTTATAAGAACGCGTGGATGAGACCATTTGTTGTCACACAAGTTGTGTCAGCAAAAGTGATTGAAATACGTCCCAAGAGAGGTAAAAAACGTTGATTGGTTGATGTTCATAACCTCACCTGCAGTTAGGGAGGCTACATACTCAGAAAGTAGAAGAGGTAATGCATCAAACTTTAAACGAAGTTAAATAAAAGTGCTTTCTGGGAGACAACCCGTAATGTTTTATGATGTATGTGTTAGTTTATGTTTTAGTAAATATTGCAGTAAGGAGGAAGGTGTTAGTGTTTTTGATGTGTAGGTAACAATGAAAAGGAATTTGGGGTGAAAAAAAAAACAATTTTTTTTGCGAGTAACAGTAGCTAGGTGCAGTATACTGAGCCTCACCTGCGGTACACTGCACCATAGAAAACCGTCACCACAGTGCGAAATTAGGTCCACGTGCGAGATCACCAAAGGAAATCGTCGCCACAGTATGCAAAATCAAGCCCATATGAAAAAGTCAGGAAGTTTGTGTGGTACAGCGCACGAGAAATACCGTCTCGTGGTTCGTGATATATTGTATCATGGTTCAAAGATATAAAGGAGTTGCGGTATACCGCACCACTACCTGCGGTACACCGCAGAACATGTGACAGTAAAGAGAAAAAAAGGCTTGTTCATTATACACTTCCTAAACCTTAAGCCTCTTTCTTCTCCAAGCCACCAAACTCCTTTAAAGCTTTACAAAACTTTCAATTCACATCAAAACAACACCAAATTTCCGTAAATTTATATCCAATTCCTTCCCTACATTCCTCCAAACATTATTCAACCACCCAAATCAATCCAAAACACCTCCAATTTAAGAATCAAAACCAAGTTTTCCAAATCTTTTTCCAAAATTTCTTAATCCCATATCATCCAAGAAAGAATTCAATCATACCCACATAAAGAATCATCATCCTTACACCTTTCCTAACCTAAATAACACCTAATTACCTATAATAAAAAAGTAGTTCAAGAGTGTTTAAACCTTTGAGTTGGGGGGTCAAAAGAGATGACGAAGAGAACGGAGACACTATCTAGTGTTAGGGAGATGAAGAAGAATCAAAGCAAGGTATTGGGTGAGACAAAGAAGAAATCAAATGAGATTGGTGCAAGTTTCAGAACAAAGAAAAGGGTAAATTCGGTCAAGAAATTAGAGAGATACATGAAATGGTGAAATCAAAGAGCAAAGCAATTATAACTTTCAAGGAAAAAACACCACAGCCTCTCCAAATCGAAATCCCTATACGCGAAATGAGCAAAGCTTCTAAGGCCTTATTAGCTACCGCGAAAGAAAATTTACCCGAATTACCACTTGCTTACGAAAGTATATTTGAAAAAGAAGTTGGAGAAGGAGATTACAAGAGATTTCTAGAGATGGGAGAGAGGATTGGGATGGACCAACATTCATGATTAGGCACTCAAGTTTATGTATGGAGTTAGTTTCTCAGTTCTATCTAGGTCTCTTTAGCTGAGATAGTGAAGATCGAGTTCCAGTAAGACTGTAAGAGGAAAGTTAGTTCCTTTCACTGTTTAAGAGATTCAAACCCACTTTGAGTTCAAGAAATTGGTTGCAACATGCAAGTATCAAGAAGCAGTGGAGAATATCAAGACCTTTGATTGGAACCAACTATATGAGCATGTGTTGAGTGAAGAGCTGGTGAGAGGACACAAAGGAGAGTTGAGGGCATCTGGGCCTTACAAGTACCTTCAACCCGATACGAGAATATTGCACAATTTTCTCACACCAAATGCCTTTGGAAACATGTGAACCTCATATTTAAGTAAAAGAGTTGCCAACTTTTTGAATTGGATGAAGTATCTGTGTCCCACTTGATCTTTGATGAAGTGATGTGATTGCAACCGCCCCACAATCATTGTTCAATGTGAATTATCCAATAATAATCACTGGCCTATTAAGGAAAATGAATGTGAAGTGTGATGAGAATGAGAAATTGATGTACAAAGTGAACAACAATATCAAAAATGTGTGGATTAAGATAATTCTAAGAGGAGCAGGTGTAAAGAATCCTCCAAAAGAAGAAAGTTCTCGTGAGAGAGAATCAAGAGAGGAGTATCTTGCATGGAGAGAAAATATAGGTGAACGACTAAATCAAGTCAAAGCAGCTCAAACGTTCTTGGTCGATGATGTGCACAAGTCAAAACAAATTAAGTGCACATCATGAAACTCATAGAGAAAATAAGACGGGATATAACAAGAGATCCACCACATCCCAATGTTGATAATGTGAGGCAATAACCTCGAGAGTATATTTTCTTTCTTCCTTACCATTTCTTTATTTTCAATATTTGTGTTAGTTTTTATTTTTATCGAGTTTATTTCGAGTCGTGGGATATGTTGTAGATCTCGGTTTCGTGGCCTAGGCGGTCGACCGGGGCTTAGCGCCTAGGCGGGATTACACGGGGACTAGGTGGAATTATACGATTTTGAACCCCGTTGTGTAATTTTGTATATTTAGTAAAATATATGTAGTAATTATAACAATTTTAACTGTTTAAGTCATAAAATTCATCTAACAACACTAAAGTAAATATAGAAATACTAAAAATTGAGTTATAAACTATATTAAAGAATTCTCGAGAATAAGAAAAATAACAAGAAGGTCTATGCGGGCATTGTTTTGCCATTAATCGGCGCCTAGACGGCCTTTTTTCCATTAATCGGCGCCTAGATAGGCTAGGTGCCTATTCCACGGCGACTAAGGCGCTAGGAGAAAAACACCTAGAATTTTAACTAGGCGTAAGCGGCTGAGGGGGGAGTTGAATCCTAGGCGCGCCTAGACGGGAAGATCTACAGCATAGGTCGTGGGGACACGACTCATTTTTTAGTTGAGGGTGTGGGGATTCGTTGTCCCTCATCTCTATTTTTTGTGATTTACAGTTTTTTAGAAGAAATTAAATTTTTTTGGTAGATGGAATTTGATGTAGATTGTGTTAATGGCTTGAAAGAATAAATTTAGTGAGTTAATGATAGTAGATAATTTGTTCATGAGCCGGTTATTTTGTATGCTTAGAGTATAAACATGAAAACACACATTAATAGTAAAGAAATGGTTAGTGAGCAATGCGGTAGAAGTAAGTTTGAACTTAGATGCCTTGAGGGGTGTGTATGTCATGAGATCCGAGCTAGTTGATAAACACATTTAATGAACATGCTAGAGGGAGAAAGTAACGAAATTGCATAGTCTAGAAAGTGATTAAGACGGTTCTTTATGCCTTTGTTTCCGTTTAGCTTGTTGTCCAAGTTTAATATATTTATATATTTCTCAGCCCCTTCTATCCTTTCTAAAGCCTTTTTATGAGCCACATTATAAGCCATACCCCTTAGATTATAGGACTTTTTCATATGACCTGCACTAAAATCGTGATGCTTAGACAAACAATTTAGAGCTTGAGTTTGGGGTGGTGGGTTCCACTTATGGGAAACATTGTTGGGTTTGGTATTTTTCAGCTTATGTATTTGTGCTCTTTATTATGATTCACTGTTTTATACTGTAACCTTTTGCCGGTGTAAAAGAAGAAAAAAGTATTGAAAAGTGAATAGAAAAGAAATATGAGAAATAATTAGCATGATGTCTCACATCAAAAAGAGAGTCATAGCTAGCTTACAAAAGAAAAATTGATATGAAAAAAATTATACGATTTGGACCGGCAGAGTGGAATTTTATGTGGTCGTCCTAAAACTTTATTACTGGTTCATTGGGGATGCTAATTAGTGCATCAAATCATTGGGTTGAGTGAGATCATTTATTAGAGTAACTCAAGCTATAGGGTGGTTCTTTGATGTCCAGTGAGGAGAGAGCCAAAAACTCACTCTACATTATCCAAATATACGATCATGTCGTTCCTAAGCCTAACATTACAACCTTAAAGATCTTATGATTCTTTACTATGTGATCTAGAAGAAATTGAGCCAATATAGAATAGTTAGATGGATCATTGGATACTAGTTAGGATCGATGAACAATCTATAGCCTCCATCTCAAACTAAGTAAAAAACCACTCCTTCGTGCATTGCAAAGCTAATCTAATCTTGAATTCAAACCAAGCTGATTGTTTGTATAATAAGTGTATATAGATGATTTAGTTTGTAAATATTATTACATGAGACTTTCTAAGTGATTTCTTTGGGACTATTACTCACATTCTTCTATCTTTTTCCCTTGTGCTTAATTGACTTAGTCATATATTTTAGAGACTTCCCTATGTTCTTATTTCTTATTGTATCGAGACGATACAACTTTGAGTTTGGGGGACTTGATGTCTCCATATTCGCGATAAATTAATATAGTTTAGAGACATCATTTTATGTATGTTATGTTATTAGTCGAGGGATTTTTCTCTATTAATCGTCAATTTCTTAATTCATGCCTTCGATTTGGAGGTTTATTACTCTTAGAGCGTTTTAGTGTAATATGTGTGTTAAATGTGAAGCTCTTAGGTATAATGAATATATTATTTTCCAAATCAATGTTAAGGAGTTAAGGAAAGAAGATCCAAGGCGAAATTTAGAGATAAAAAGGGAAGAAAGTTGATTTAGGAAAGCAGAAAAGCTGCCAAAATTGTTGTCCATCTGTAAAGACGTGTGGTATTCTTGTTGTTGCGCATAATCAACAAGGAATTTGAAGGAGCCCTTTTAGATTTGGAAAGGTCTTTGCATTGCGGTAGATTCGATATAAAGATCATTGGATCCCAAGCTGTAACGAAGGAGTTATGATTAAGTCAAACTTCAAAGTCTATCATGTCCTACAATTATAGAAAATGAGTTAGAGTTGAATTTGGACTCTGTAACTTGGGGAGTAGTCTAGTTTTCTACCATACACCTATATATATGACTACCTACCTTTGTAAACATGTCCTTACTTGTATTTACATCCTTAGTATCAAGTTTTATCATCTAGAGAAGCAAGTTGACAGTATGTATTTTATCTTTAGTTTTATTTCTTCTAGTATGAACAAATTTTCTCATAGCTTGGCTTTGTATATGTATAATCTTTGAATTCTATCTTTATATTCTATGTTTTTTGGGAAAGTGACAGTTAATTGATTAAACTTTTTATTTACTTATTTTCTTGTTTGAAGTTTTCCTTCCTGGCGCCATTAGAAACTCCTTAACGTCAGCTTATCGTAGCAAAAAAAATGACTAAAAATGGTTCAGATTTGAAAACACACGAAGAGAATTAAGCTAGCTTCAACGATGAAGAAAGATCTGAAACAAATGAAGATTTGTTTGTAACTTTTATGTTGATGCTAATAAATGCCTTGTGATTAGCAAAAAGTAACAAGGAAAGTAATAAAATCCGCCGACCAATACACAACGCGTGTGATCTTCCCACCTCTATTAATGGTTGACAATTTGAAAAGTGAATAAACTTTTCAATTTTTTTCCATTAATGCCTTTAATCATCACTTGTTCTTAGCATAGAAGCATGCCCATGAGAGTAATAACATCTTGTACTTATATACAAGTTCATACTTGTAGTTTGTTGATAAATCAAATGAGTTAGTTTAAACATTAACATTCAATCTGAAAAATCCTATAACGTATATTTTATTTCTTTTGATCCTTATTTTAATTTTTTAAAGATTGATATCTTAAAAATCTATATATTTGAACCTCAGCAATATTTGGACAAAAGAAATCCTGACATTTTGACTCATAAAATATAACAAATACCGTAGAAATTGCAGTTATTTACCGAGATAGTTCTATCCTTTGAACCTTAATTCAAGATCGTATATTTGAACAATATTGCTCGGCGTATCTTTGATTATTTGTGCATTTAAAAATTGGTCCACTAAATCTTCTATTATATGCTAATCAAATCCCGAGTTACAGTGAATCAAGAGAGGTAAAGTCTTATATCCTTTTTGAAAAGTACTCAGTATCTTTTTAAAGTAATGTCGGTGATGTGGTTGTTACCCATTCGTGTCAAGCCTAATTCTCATACTCGATTTTGTTAGTATGAGAACTTTCAATCAGTAAGTCGAATGGATTGAGAGATACATATTAGTAACGGACTTAACCCTTTAACGATGATTGAGTATGAATATATCATTGGGGTCAAATCTTATTAGAAAGTTTGTGTCTTTTAACTTTTTAACTATGCTCGTTCTTTTGTCTTTCTTTTTTTATGTTTAACGATGATTGAGTATGAATATATCATTGGGGTCAAATCTTATTAGAAAGTTTGTGTCTTTTAACTTTTTAACTATGCTCGTTCTTTTGTCTTTCTTTTTTTATGTTTAACTTTGAAATCGTTTTTTAGTTTTAATGAAAGTTTGTCATGCAATAAAAAATTTAGATTTAGAGTAAGTATAGATAAGCGATAAAAATCCAATTTAATAATAAAGATAAAATTAGATAATGAATGCAAAGATTTAACCGTCCAAAAAAAAAAAAAATGCAAAGATTTTTTTTTTTTTGGCATTAACTAATGCAATTTTTTTTTTTTTTTTGGGGGGCATACTTAATGGAAAAGTAAGAAAGTATATTGATAATGAACCCGTCATGAAAATTAAATAAGCTTTGACTTACAAAAGATTTAGATGCACGGTGTATGTGTGTGTGAGAGTATTACTAATGTATGTGCGTCTGAGAATGTATGTAGGAACAATAAACGTTGTTGTACTCTATTCACATGACATACGTTACTTCTTTCCACAATCTTAAAAATCGAATCAACATAATCTTTACCTTCCTCTCCAATATTAATATTTACTTTCTCTTAGCTTGTTTCTCTCTCTTGATTCGAGTTTGTAACAAATAAAAGTATTAATTTGTTAAAAGTAATCCAAGAAAAAAGTATAAATTATTATGGGAGGGTGTGCTACGAAGCCAAAGGCCTTGGACGACGGGGCTGGGCCACCATCTCCATTGCCGCCCAAGGAAAAGGTTAAGAAGACACCCGTTGAGGGTGTTGACGATGAAAAGAAGACACAATCTCTTGGTTTCTTGTTCAAGGAGGTAACTTACTAAAGTGTTGCCTTCATCATTTCAATGCGTGACGTGAATGCATATATGCTTTATTTTCTGGTTTTGTTAATTTTAATATTGAAAACAATAATAATATACATGTGTTTATATTGAAGATGAAAATATAGTATGATAACTTTATACATGAAAACATAGTCCAAGTGATTTGAAATCCCATGATAAATTATTGATTTCCTTATTTTGCTTTGTCACTATGGAAAAAGAAATTATAAGATCAAAATTTATCTAATGGTTATTGGTTAGAATATTTGTGCAATAATTAGAATCGTGATCGAGTTTAGCAGAATCAACTTGACTCTGAGATTAGAGGGGAGAAAATGTCTCTCAGATTTGTTTAAGAAAAGAAAAAATATATATAATATATATATATATTTCAGATTGAAAGAGTTTGTTGTTCTCTTCTGTGCATTTCTTCATGGGAGAATTATGGTGACTCAATTTAAAACAATAGTATAGAATTGGACATTTATTGAATCTCTCTTATGTGTTGTATGCATTGACACATTGTCAAGTTATTTCCATTACATTGGAGAGTCAGCTAAATGTTTTTAAATATTATAGCAACTATATCGACCCTATTATTAAGGATTGTAGCATTGGTCCTGCAAATTAGCTAAATACATCCCATGTTATGGTCCATAAGGGTATATTTGCTATCTCTTAAACCAAAGATGTAGATTTGGCTAGGTATAACACATGGGCTAATGATGCAATTTACCCTTAGTTTCGTTGTTCCCTCTAAATTTCCAGTTATTCGTTGTTGCAGAGTTTAGATGGTACGGGAACAAGTGAACATGACAATGCAGAACCAGAGCAAAAGCAAAAGCAAAAGCAAGAGGAAGAGCCACCTAAAACTGAAATATATTCCGATGCATCTACATCTCAATCCAAGGAAGCTGAAAACCCTCCTATTACATTAATAGAACAGACCCCTGCACCGCTCCTTGATGTGCCGGAGCAAGTTGAAGCAGAGAAAGCACCACCAGTAGCTGCACCTATAATTGATGTGCCGTCTCAAGAAGTCGCACCACCAGTAGCTGCACCAGTGGTTGATCCACCACCTCAAGTAGCAGCGGAGATAGAAGCACCACCATCATTACTGGACGTACCAGTTGATCAAGTCACACCAGTGATAGCACCGATTTCAGAAGAACAAAACTCTGCACCAGTAGTTGATATGCCGGTTCAAGCTGAAACAGAGAAGGCACCACTAGTAGAGGTTTCGGGATCGGAAATAATCGAGGAGAAGAAAATGGAGGATGATTATGAGACACCGAAATTCGCAACAATCGAGGCAAAGAAAACGGAGGATCAATTTGAGACCCTGAAATCAGAAATAATCGAGGACAAATCTGTAGCCACAGAGGCAGAAAAACCCGTCGACCAACCGAAAACAGTCTGAGTCTCTCTAAGGATGTATTGTTAGATTGATAGTGTTACAATCATTCTTTTTCTCGTTTTTAGCTAATTTAGTGCTTGTTTTTTATCAAATATTTGCATGAAAAAGAGTAATAATACCCACATTTATGCAATATAAGTATAACCAAATTGTTAATTTATTTGTTTTCTTTACCTCCCTATGGTTTAATAAAAATGCACCCTACCCCGTGATTTAAAAGTTGTACACATAGGGAGGGTACCTCACTATATAGTCCACCAAAATTATGCATGCTACTGGATTCCATCACTGCAAGGTATTCTAAAAATGTACAATGACGCCTCTAATTGTGTTACCAAATCTCAAACTATATCCCACACGTCTGCATATTTGATTGACATAATTGAAATATTTTTTGGAGCCCACTAACCAAAGTAGAAGCAATGCGAATACCAAATGAGCATCAATAGCAAACAAATGATGATCAGGGCTAAAATACAAATATAGCTAAATTCACTCAAGTTGTTAGTTATTAGTTATCTAATTAATTAGTGATGGTTAAGCAACAAGAAAATAGCTGTAAACTCTTGTATATATATAACACCTTGATTTTTTTGTAAACACATGAAATAATAGTAGAATTCTCTCATCATATTATTTCTTCTCTCTTTCTCCAAATCACTTCTTAGCTTCAAACTTCTTTTTCTTACTTTCATGGTGTCTAGGGCTGCAAACGAATCGAACCGAGCCGAACTTTAGCTTTCTTGAGTTTGTTTGCTAATATTTTAGTGAGCTTGAGCTTGGTTTGAGTTTGAAACGAAACGAGCCGAACCAAGCTTTAGCTTTCTTGAGCTTGGTTTGTTAACTAACGAGTCGAACTCAAACAAGCCCTTAGCGAACTCAAACTCGAGCCCTTGGTGAGAGTATCGGTTCATTTGTAACCCTAGATACTAGAGTATATTTATTAGATATAAAAAACAATTACTTATTAGATATAAAATATTTTAGTTACGATTAATTACCTAATACAAAATTTTTACGTAGTTTTGACTTTTTGCATGTATACATATATAATTTTTAATTAAATATATCTACCAAGCCTATTAACGAGCTCTTAAAGAACTCTTACCAAACTGTTCACGAGCTTAACGAATCGAGCTTATATAGGTTTGAGTTTGTCTCGTTTAGTAAACGAGCCTGAATTTAAAGCTTGAGCTTGGCTTGTTTAACTAACGAGCCGAACTCAAACAAACCCTTAACGAACTCAAACTCGAGCCCTTGGTGAGAGTATCGGTTCATTTGCAGCCCTAATGGTGTCTATGAGTTAATTAACATGGTATCAGACGTATTATTTCTTCTCTCTCTTTTTCCAAATCACTTCTTAGCTTCAAACTAATTTTTCTTAATTTCATGGTGTCTATGAGTTAATTAACATGGTATCAGACGTAATACACTATAATTTTGTAGTTTTAAAACCTTATTCATAAACTCAATCATGGTTAATCCGCCTTCAAATACATTTGTGACTGGAGATTTTTCAAACCCTTACAACTTTGATCCTAGTGAAAACACTGGCACTTCTCTTGTATTTGAAATTCTCACCGAGGACGATTTCCTTTCTTGGGCTAAAATCATCAAAATAGCGATTTCAGTCAAAAACAAACTTCGCTTCATTGATGGTTCAATACCTCACCCCCACACACCACAACCCACCCCCACCCCACCCCCCTCCCACCCTGCCATTGAGTCACTTGCATATATTCACTGCTTGGATGTGTGCTAATATATAATCTCGGTTTATCTTGTCTTTTAAACTCAATTTCTAAAGAAAATTGTTGTAAAAACCTTTAAATTTTTTGGTTTGAAACTCATTTGATTCAAGAACGGATAAAGAAAATAAAGTAGGGAAAAATAAAGAACACAAAATCTTATCGTGGTTCAGTCAAAATGACATATATCCACGTTGAGCTCCAATGAGAGTAGCTCTATCACTATAACACCTCGAGGTTACAAATCTCGGTACCAATATCAAACAATACACCACATTAACCAAATGAATATGCTTTTACTCATAAATCTCTAACCTAACAACAAAGCTGAAGGCTACCGGGTGAATAATCAAGATGATTCTCACCTATTACAAGAGATATTACAATCGAGAGGCTAATCTACCACGAATCCAATGCTAAAATAAAAAACCGACGGGTTTTGAAGAGATAGGGTTTGAGAGACGAGAGAGAGCGAGAACGTGAAGACTTCAAAAGACATGAGAATGAATTAGTCAGCCTTGGTCAACAAGAGAGACTATCTATATAAGACAAACACGAGAGCAAATCTGGAGCGTTGATGAAGTAAACCATCAAGGGATGTAGATGGGACACGTGTCCTTGGGATCCATATGTGTCAAATAACTCGGCACAACTTAATCACTTCACATAACACATATATATTCTACAATCTCTACCTCGAAGTGTAGGGCTGTAAACGAACCGAGTCGAGCCGAATACTAGATGTGTAAGCTTGTTTGATAAGATTTACGAGTCGAGCCGAGTCGAGCTCAAATTTTAACGAGTCGAGCCGAGCTCAAATTTTAAGGCTTGATAACATATCGAACGAGCTTTTTTCGAGCCGATCTCGAGTTATTCACGAATAATTTTTTTTATATAGTTTTAACAATATATTTATTGATAACTAAACCATTAATTTACAGATTATAAATTTTTAACGAGTTAACGAACGAGCTCGAACGAACGCGTTTTTTGACGAACGAGTGCGAACGAACTTTTTTTTCCCATTTATATAAACAAACGAGTTCGAACGAGCTTTTTGCCGAGCCGAGCTCGAGCGGCTCGCGAGCGGCTTGGTTCGTTTACAGCCCTATCGAAGTGTATCTCCTCAACCTCCACTTGAGACTGTATCTCCTCCAAGGCATCATAGTGATCTGGCCAACTCAATCATCTTCCCAGTCCAAAAACCCTGCAAAAAACTCAACCCATAGATAACAAGTCCAAGCAATGCTTGAACTTGGTATTAGTAACAGTTTTAGTACCAAAATATGCAGGATTATCCTCAGTAACTATTTTTAGCAACTTTACATCACCACTAGAAAGAACATCTCTAATATAATGAAATTTTACATCAATGTGTTTGGTTCTTTCATGATACACAAGATTTTTACTTAATTGAATAGCACTTTGACTGTTAGAGTATAAAACAACTTTTTCCTTCACTAAACTTGCTTCAGACAACAAGTTTTGTAACCAAATAGCCTCTTTTGTTGAGTTAGTAATAGCCACATCTCAGCCTCAATAGTTAACAAAGCAACCAAAGGCTGAAGTTGAGATTTCCAGTAAATACAATTACCCCCAACTGTAAACCGTAGGAAGTAGTGGATTTCCTTGAATCCCTATCACCTGCAAAATCAAAAATCCAAATAACCAACTAATTCAAAAGGGATATTATGATTACCATAGCACAACCCAACTCCAAGTGTACTACTGACATGAGCCAGTACATGTTTCAAGGCACACTAATGATCAAACCCAGGATTTGACATATACCTTCTAAGAAGAGAGATAGAAAAAGACAAATCTAGCCTAGTATTGATCATAGCATACACCAAAGAGCCTATAACGTTAGAATAAGGGACAGAGCTCATTTTAACAATATCTGACTGAGTCTTGGGGCACAATTGCTTAGACAAGAGAAAGTGACCTACCAAAGGGGTCATAACATGTTTGCAGTTTAAGCTACCAAATTTAGAAACAACTTTTCTCAAATAAGGTTCTTGATGCAATTTAAGCATGCACAACTTTCTATTCTTGTTAATGACCATTCCATGAATTTTCCTAGCCTCACCTAAATCTTTCATATCAAACTCACTATTCAACTTAAGTTTCAACTCAAAGATGCATTTCAGAGACTTAGATATAATGAGCATATCATCCACATATGAAAACACAAACACATGGTTCCCAGGTCTAACAGACATGTAGAAGCATGTATCATATTCAGACCTCACAAAGTTACATTTCAGCATAAATGAGTCAAACTTCTTATATTATTGTCTAAGGGATTATTTTAGGCCATGCAAAGATTTTTTTTCAACTAATACACGTGTTTAGAATAGTTCTTATCAACAAACCCCTCATGTTGTCGCATATAAACAGTTTCTCTTCTAACTCACCATGCAAAAAGGTAGTTTTAACATCTAACTGTTCAATCTCAATATCATAACAAGCAGCATAGGCAAGCATGACTCTAATAGTCTTAAACTTAAACCATGGGAGAAAAAATCTCATTAAAATCAATTCCCTCCCTTTGAGTTTAGCCCTTAGCAACTAACCTAACTTTGTATTTAGGGGGATCAGAATCATGTATGCCCTTTTTCAATTTAAATAACCATCTACACTCAACAACTTTTTGTTTGTCAGGTGGTTTAACTAAACCCCAAGTATTGATTTGTTTAAGAGACAAAATTTCAACTTTCATAGCATCATTACACTTAGCAAAATCACTAGACTCAAGTGCATCTAAATAAGAAGTGGGTTCAGCATTTGTTACCTCAACTACTGCATTTAAAGTTGTATAGACAAGATCAGCGTATGAATACATAGAAGGAGGTCTTATTCCTCCTTTCTCTGTCTCTAGCCAATTGATACCCTTGAATTTTCCCTAGTGATGATTAAGGGAGATGATTAGTACATTCAGTGTCCTCAGGAGTCTCAGATGCATCATGGGTCAGGTTTTGATCAGCTCCAAGGTCTCTAACTGAACTAGCACTCTCAGATTCAGGCTCCACCTCTTTCTCAATTCCCAAAGTTTGTTGAGGTGAAATTGGTCCAGTAGGTGCATCATTACCTGAAATCAACTTGAAAGGAAAAGTAAGTTCATCAAATATTACATCTCTACTAACAATTATTTTAGTCTCTCTAGCATCCTTTTCCCACAACCTGTACCTCTTAACTCTCTGCAGGTTTTGGTAACCCAGTATAATACACTTAAGGGACCTTGGATCAAGATTACCATCTTTGGTATATGCATAAGTAGCATACCCAAAGGGTTTGAGATAATATAGGTCAGGTTTTTTACCTTTCCACATTTCCATATGTGTTTTTAGGTCAACTGGCCTATATGGACTCTTGTTCACCAAGTAAGTAGTTGTATACAATGCCTCAACCCAGAATTCTTTAGGTAACTAAGAGGTAAATAACATAAATCTGACTTTATCAAGTAAAGTTATGTTTATCCTTTCAGCCATACCATTTTGTTGAGGTGTGTGCCTTACAATCACGTGTCTCAATATTCCATTATCCTTACAGTATGAATCAAACTCAATATTACAAAATTCCAAACCATTGACCGTTCTTAACACTTTCAAAATTAAACCAGTTTGTATATCCTCTAAGGCTTTTCATTCCCTAATTTTTTATAAAGTTTCATCTTTTGTTTTAAGTAAAAAAGTCCATACTCTCCTACTATAGTCATGAACCAAGGAAAGGAAATACTTAAAGTTACCATGAGCATCATACCTTTCAGGACCCCACAGGTCAGCATGAACATGTGAGTCTCAGGCTAAAAACTCATTGTGCTGCTTACCCAAGATACATGTTTTATAAAAGGGGAAGTTACCTATTGCATCTTTTCCCAACATACCATGTTTGCTTAGCAAAGTGAGACCTTGTTGACTCTATGCCCAAGCCTTAGGTGCCACTTTTCAGTGGTTGCCTGAGATACAGAGTTATTAACATTATTCACAAAACTTGATAAGTGACTACCATCTAACACATAGAGACCACTATGTTTAGTATCAGTAGACATCAGTTTAGAATCCTTACACATGCATAACACCATTAGACACCTTAGAAACACAACCAAGATCATCTAATGCACCCAAAGAAATCAAGTTTCTTTTTATATCAGGAATATATCTCACATTAGTAAGCATATAAAGTTTACCACAATTCACTCTCGGATCACTTTCCCTATTCCTTTTACATCACATGTATGATCATTTCTCATATATACAGTCTCATTGTTAACTATAATAACATCAGGAAATAGTTCAAGTATGGGGCACATGTGAAATGTACAACCTGAGTCAAGGTATCCAACTAGCATCTCAAGACATATTAGTGACATTCAGTATCTCATATACATCATCATCATTTCTAGGCCTATATGCTACATTAGACTTATTAGCACTAGAATTCATTTTGTTTTTAAGTTTAAAACAGTTCTTTTTCAAATGACCAGCTTTCCCACAATTTAAAACACTTTTAGTTTCTTTGCTTTTAGAGCTAGTAGTCTTCTTACATTTCTTAGATTTAGTTAAGTCATTACTCAGTGTAGTATTTGTTATGGGGTTAACAAACATATTTGCACTTGTTCTTTTAAGGGTCCATATCTCATTTTCTCTAGTTTTTAAAGTAGTAACAACTTGATCATAACTAGGCACAGAAGTAGTGTTGGATTTCATGTTAAAGATATATATTATTAGTTTAATATAATCTTAAATACAAATTCATTCATGTTCCTTTGGAGAATTGGAAAAGGCTTGGATTAATATAGAGTATTAACTAAAACCTTTCCTATTCTTTTGGAAAAGTGGAAAAGACATTTTTTGTGAAGAAAATGTCCCACATAGGAGCGGAGATAGAAAAGCTAATAGTTTAAAATAGCTTACCTATCTATTACTTTCAAAAGAACTAAAGGCTATGAAAGCCAAAACGGACATAGAGCTTTTGAATGCACTCTTAGAGCCGTCCAGGGTCCCAAAGCTGCCACAAATCTAACTGAGACCAAAGAAATAATCCTCGTGGTAATGGTTGAGGTAAACTTAGTTGAGAACAAAACTGAGTGGACCATTGTGTTAGCCTCACCTTGTTTTTATTCCCGTTTTAATATTCGACAAATCATCATTTAAACTAAAATTCATTTGGTATCACTTTAAAGGTTTTCCAAAACCCCTCATTAGATTAGTTGTGTTTAAATCCTTGTACTTTAGCTTGATAGTCAAAAGAACAGTGCCGCGGTACACCGGACGAAACACGCGGTACACCGCAGAGCCACGGACCAGAGGCACGGTACACAGGATAGCCCGTCCGTAAGCTAATGAAAATGCACGGTACACCGGACCGATGCACGGACCAGGGACGCGGTGCATCGAGTAGTCCGTCAGTAAGCTTGAAATTTAGACGAACGTTTTCGCGGTGCACCGGACCATACCCGCGGTACACAACACGAGAGGGTTTTCTGCACTATTACAAGAGGACAAAGCTTATATCCGTTGGAGATAAAATAGATCCGTTAGAGAGAAGCCTTATGACCGTTGGACCATATTTTCAGCTATAAAATGGAGTTCATTCAAGACACAACTCAAGCCTTCCATCTACCAATCTTAAGAGCAATTAATATTATCATTCAAGGAGGTTTCAAAGGAGCATTCAAGTCATATTCATTGTGAAGCTACTTAGTTCATATCCACTCATTTAGGAGTTTAGTTACAAAGCTTTTATAAGCACCCCTAAACACTTTTCCCTTTCCTCTTAGTTCTTGTAATAGATTAAGAGAGTAGTGTAAGCATAGGTTTTATGCTTGGTTCCTTGTGTTGGTGATAACACAAGTGTATTTTCCTTCAAAGGTTTTTGAAGTGGTTGTAAGGGTTTGTAATCTCACCCGGTTAAGAGTTACGAAGATTAGTTGAGAATCTTGCAAATCCTAAGGAGGCTTCCTTAGGTAGTGGATGTAGGGAAACCGAACCACTATACATCGTTGTGTATCGTATTCTATCTCTACACTCTTTACATTTCCGCACTCTATATGCTTGATAAAATGCCTACATGAATAGTTTGATAATATTGTCTTTTAGGATTATCTAGTTCATTACTATTTAGTTTGCTAAAACAATAGGATTCAAATTAGCTTTTAATTTTATTTACTTGAAATAAAATTAGCCGATTAATTTCTATTGTCCTATTCAACCCCCCTTCTAGGACGCATATAGACTATCAATTGGTATCAGAGCCTAGCTCTATTGTACTTAATCGTTTCTAGAGTTAATACGATATGGATTCTAATCAACCGGAAGGTTCATGTTCTACTAGACCTCCGCTTTTTGTAGGAAAAGACTACTTTGGGTGGAAAAAGAAAATGGAGATTCACGTCAAAGGAATTGATTACTTTTTGTGGCTTGCTATCAAGAAGGGTCCTTATATTCCTTATGTTACGGGTAGAACGGAGGTGAAAAATGAAGATGATTACAATGATCAAGACATAGCTAAACTCACCAAAAACAACAAAGCTATGAACATCCTCATTAATGGATTAAGTGTCACGGAATACGCTAGAGTTAGTGAATGCAATTCCGCTCATGAAATGTGGCAACTCTTGGAGCTATCATATCAAGGAACGGAAGATATCAAAGAAACTAAGATTGGTCTCTTTATCACTAAGTATGAGCTATTTCGTATGGAGCCCGATGAAGCCTTAAATGCTATGCATCAAAGATTTTCTAACATTGTCAACACCTTGAAGACTCTTGGTCAAGAGTACACCAACAAAGAACAATGCCGAAAAATCTTATTTGCTCTTCCAAGGAAATACAAATCAAAAATCAACTCTATAAGAGACACTAAAGATCTTTCAAAAATGACGGTTCATGAACTCATTTGCAACCTCATGACGGAAGAGCTTGTGCTTGAAGAAGAAAAGATAAGAGATGATGAGGAGAAGAAGATTAAGAAATCTATTGCTTTCCATGCCTTGAGTACCAAGTTGAAAGAACGAAAAGAAAGGAAGGAAAGTGAAGAAGATAACTCACATGAAGAAGAAACTAGTGAAGATGAAGGAGTGGCTATGTTAGCAAGAGATATGAAAAAATTCATGAGATACAAACGCTTTGCTAAGAAAGGAAGTTCTTCCTCACCCTACAAGAAGAATGATAGAGCTATCAAACAAGATGAACCCACTTGCTATCATTGCAAGAAAGTTGGTCACATCAAAACTTATTGTCCTCTTCTTCAAAAGGAGAAACCTAAGAGAGCAATGCATGCTAATATCACTTGGGATACTCAAAATTCGGAGGAAGAAGAAAGTGATAACGAAAACGTCAATCTTGTTGCTTATATGGGAGAACTTGAAAATGATGAAGATGCTTCTTCGGATGATGATACCGGTTCAACTCACTTTGCCTTTATGGCAAATCATGAAGAGGTAACTCCTAAATCTAAACTCTCTTTAACTAATGATGATGCTAGTGAACAAGATATTCATGAAGCATTTGATTCTCTTTACAATGATTTTTTAAATTCTATTGAAACAAACAAAGTTTTAACAAAAGATTTAGAATTTGAGAAAAATAGAACTAAAGAGGTTTTGAAAGCGTTGGAAGATTGTCAAAATCTTTGTGATGAATGTATAGATGATAATGAAAAACTTCATCTTATTGAGAAAAATCTTTTGGAAGAAAAAGCTTTGTTAGAGAAAAAGATTGTTAATCAAAATGCCATTATTTTAAAATTTACTAGTGGGCAAGAAAACTTGGATTTGATTTTAGGTTCTCAAAGAATGGCTTGTGAAAAAAGTGGTGTTGGATATGATCCATTCACTCACCAAAAACCTTTGAAAAATGTTTTTGTAAAATCAAAAATTTCAAATGAAATTCCATCTTCTTCAAAATCTTCTATCACTTGCACCTAATGTGAAAAACTTGGTCATGATGCATCTCATTGTTACTATCGTAAATTATTGGATTTGGGATCTCTTGTGCCAATTTGGAAAAGGCCTATATGGGTCTTAAAAAGAAAATCCACTAACCCTCATGGACCCAAACCTAATTGGGTACCTAAAGCTTAAATTATTTTTGTGTGTAGGGATTGAGCATCAAGAAGCAAAATATATGGCTCCTTGATAGTGGATGCTCAAGACACATGACCGGGAATCCATCATTATTTACACGTTTATATAAAACAAAAGGTGATAGAGTCACTTTTGCCGACAACACTAAGAAACGCGTTTTGGGTAAAGGTAACATTGGTAATATGAATTCTTTACTTATCTCTAATGTGTTACTTGTTGAGGGTCTCTCTTTTAACTTGCTTAGTATTAGTCAACTTTGTGATGTTGGTTTTAGTGTTAAATTTGAAGCATCTAGATGTGTTGTTTTTAAAAATGATGAGTTAGATACTATGTTTATTGCAAAAAGATCGGATAATGTTTTTGTTGTTGATCTTGAGAGTCTTATGTCTAAACATATTAAATGCTTATCCGTGGTAAATGATAGTTGGCTTTGGCATAGACGTTTAGGGCATGCTAGCATGGATTTGATTTCAAAATTATCTAGAAAAAATCTTGTTGTTGGTTTGCCTATTCATAAATTTGATAAAGATAAATTATGTGATGCATGTCAACTTGGTAAACAACATCGTTCGTCTTTTAAATCCATAAATAAGGTCATCACCGTTAGGCCACTTCAATTATTGCATATGGATCTTTTTGGTCCCGTTGATGTCACTAGTCTAGGGGGTTCTAGATATGTCTTTGTTGTTGTTGATGATTTCACTAGATATACATGGGTGATGTTCCTTGCTTTAAAAAGTGATGCCTTCAATGAATTTGCAAAACTTTGTAGAAAGGTGCAAAATGAGAAAGGCTACTCTATTACATGCATTCGTAGTGAAAATGGTAGTGAATATGTGAATTCTCCTTTTGTGCATTTTTGTGATGAATTTGGGATTGAGCATAATTTTTAGGCCCCTAGAACTCCCCAACAAAATGGGGTAGTGGAAAGGAAAAACCGAACTCTACAAGAAATGGCTAGAACAATGCTAAAAGAACATAGCTTGCCTACATACTTTTGGGGTGAAGCCGTTCATACGGCTTGTTATGTGTTAAATAGAGTTCTAATTAGACCCCTTATTAAGAAAACCCCTTATGAGCTTTGGAATGGTAGACCACCAACTATTGCTTATTTTCGTGTTTTTGGGTACAAATGTTTTATCTTAAACACTAGGGACTATTTGGGAAAATTTGATGCTAAATCGGATGAAGGTATTTTTCTTGGTTATTCCACTAAAGAAAAATCCTATCGCATTTTCAACAAACGTACTCGTACTATTGAGGAATCTATGCATGTTGACTTTGATGAGACTAATCCGTTTTGTATCAAGAAAGTGGTAGATGTTGATTTAAATGAAGATACTCCACTAGATCAACCCTTAGAATCTCTTACTCAAGAATTAAAATCTCATGATGAACCTCCTAAGGAAAATGATCAAGTCTTAAATGAAGCTAGTACGGATTTACCAAGGTGTTGGAAACATATCAAAGATCACCCAAGTGAATTAATCCTAGGTGATCCAAAAGAAGGTGTTACCACTCGCTCTCGTATTATTGCTCTTTGTGCTCATCAAGCATTCTTATCTCAAATTGAGCCCAAGAATATTAAAGAAGCCTTGTTAGATGATCATTGGATTAACGCTATGCATGAGGAATTACATCAATTTGAGCGTAGTAAAGTTTGGACATTAATGGAGAAACCAATTGGCCCTACTATTATTGGCACTAAGTGGATATTTCGCAACAAGCTAGATGACACCGGTATTATTACTAGAAATAAAGCAAGGTTAGTTGCTCAAGGGTACAATCAAGAAGAAGGTATTGATTTCGATGAAACTTTTGCTCCGGTAGCTAGACTTGAATCTATTCGTATGCTACTTGCTTTTGCTTGTTATATGAATTTTAAACTTTACCAAATGGATGTCAAAAGTGCTTTTTTAAATGGTTTCATAGACGAAGAAGTCTTTGTTAAACAACCACCGGGTTTTGAGGATCCAAAATTTCCAAATCATGTTTTTAAACTCTCAAAGGCTTTATATGGTTTAAAACAAGCACCTCGTGCTTGGTATGAACGATTAAGCAAATTTTTATTAGATGATGGTTTTAAAAGAGGAAATATTGACTCCACTTTATTTATAAAAAGGTCTTCAAAAGATATCCTTCTTGTTCAAATTTATGTGGATGATATTATATTTGGTGCTACTAATGAAAATCTTTGTGAGAATTTTTCTAAAAGCATGCATAAGGAATTTGAGATGAGCATGATGGGAGAATTGAATTACTTTCTTGGACTTCAAATCAAGCAAATGAAGGATGGCATCTTTGTCAATCAAGCCAAATATACAAAAGAATTGATCAAAAAATTTGGACTTGAAGATGCAAAGGAAATTGGAACTCCAATGAGCACATCCACAAAATTAGACAAAGATGAAGATGGTAAAAATGTTGATGAGAAAGTATATCGAGGTATGATTGGTAGCTTACTTTATTTAACCGCTTCTAGACCCGATATTATGTTCCCCGTGTGTCTTTGTGCTAGATTTCAATCCTCTCCTAAAGAATCCCATCTTAGTGTCGTTAAGCGTATTTTTAGGTATTTGAAAGGAACCCTTAGTCTAGGACTTTGGTACCCTAGATTTACATCTTTTGAGCTAATAGGTTACTCGGATGCCGATTATGCCGGTTGTAGACTTGATAGGAAGAGTACTAGTGGTAGTTGCCAATTCTTAGGTCAATCCCTTGTTTCTTGGTCTAGTAGAAAACAAAATAGTGTTGCTTTATCCACGGCCGAAGCCGAATATGTTGCGGCCGGAAATTGTGTGACTCAAATTCTTTGGATGAAACAAACCTTACTAGATTTTGGCCTAGAGTATGATCGTGTTCCCATTCGTTGTGATAACACTAGTGCTATCAATCTTACCAAAAATCCTATTCAACACTCTAGAACAAAACACATCGAAATCCGCCATCATTTTATCCGTGATCACACTCAAAAAGGGGATATTGTACTTGAATTTGTCACTTCGGAAAATCAACTAGCCGATATCTTTACTAAACCTTTACCCCAAGATCTTTTTGAGAAAATTCGTTGTGAGATTGGCATGCAAATTCTCTAACCTTCTTTTCATGCCATTTTTGTTTAGTGTTTTTTGTGTATATTCTCTTGTTGCTAATATTTTCTTGATGTGATAGGATCCTTGAAGCTTCTAAATTGTTATCCATTTACTTCTTTAGTCCTTGTTTTACTCAAAATGTATTTTGACCCCTTAAAATTTTCAAAAATCGTATCATTAGTTCTTTTTGTTGTTGACAAAGGGGGAGAAATTTTAGTTAAACTTTTTCAAATGCATTTTGTGAGGGGGAGTTTTTATAAAAACTCTAGTGATTAGGTTGAGGGGGAGTTTTTGATCAAAACTTAATCTTAGGCATATTCAAAAGTTTATGATTTGTCAAACATCAAAAAGGGGGAGATTGTTAGCCTCACCTTGTTTTTATTCCCGTTTTAATATTCGACAAATCATCATTTAAACTAAAATTCATTTGGTATCACTTTAAAGGTTTTCCAAAACCCCTCATTAGATTAGTTGTGTTTAAATCCTTGTACTTTAGCTTGATAGTCAAAAGAACAGTGTCGCGGTACACCGGACGAAACACGCGGTACACCGCAGAGCCACGGACCAGAGGCACGGTACACAGGATAGCCCGTCAGTAAGCTAATGAAAATGCACGGTACACCGGACCAAGGCGCGGTACACCGGACCGATGCACGGACCAGGGACGCGGTGCATCGAGTAGTCCGTCAGTAAGCTTGAAATTTAGACGAACGTTTTCGCGGTGCACCGGACCATACCCGCGGTACACCGCACGAGAGGGTTTTCTGCACTATTACAAGAGGACAAAGCTTATATCCGTTGGAGATAAAATAGATCTGTTAGAGAGAAGCCTTATGACCGTTGGACCATATTTTCAGCTATAAAATGGAGTTCATTCAAGACACAACTCAAGCCTTCCATCTACCAATCTTAAGAGCAATTAATATTATCATTCAAGGAGGTTTCAAAGGAGCATTCAAGTCATATTCATTGTGAAGCTACTTAGTTCATATCCACTCATTTAGGAGTTTAGTTACAAAGCTTTTATAAGCACCCCTAAACACTTTTCCCTTTCCTCTTAGTTCTTGTAATAGATTAAGAGAGTAGTGTGAGCATAGGTTTTATGCTTGGTTCCTTGTGTTGGTGATAACACAAGTGTATTTTCCTTCAAAGGTTTTTGAAGTGGTTGTAAGGGTTTGTAATCTCACCCGGTTAAGAGTTACGAAGATTAGTTGAGAATCTTGCAAATCCTAAGGAGGCTTCCTTAGGTAGTGGATGTAGGGAAACCGAACCACTATACATCGTTGTGTATCGTATTCTATCTCTACACAATTTACATTTCCGCACTCTATATGCTTGATAAAATGCCTACATGAATAGTTTGATAATATTGTCTTTTAGGATTATCTAGTTCATTACTATTTAGTTTGCTAAAACAATAGGATTCAAATTAGCTTTTAATTTTATTTACTTGAAATAAAATTAGCCGATTAATTTCTATTGTCCTATTCAACCCCCCTTCTAGGACGCATATAGACTATCACATTGACACCGGAGCTTCTTCAAAAAAATCGAGAAAGCAACTAATGGTGAATGTGTGTATTTGGGTGACTCTTCTACCGCTACGATTCTCGGAAAAGGACAGGTTCCCCTCAAACTCACTTCTGGTAAGATTTTAGAGTTAAATAATGTTCTTTTCGTCCCCTCTCTCCATAGGAACTTAGTTTTTGGAGCTCTTCTTAATCAAGTGGGACTCAAACTTTTTTTGGAGGGGGGAAAATCATTATCACCAAAAATGATGAGTTTGTGAGGAAAGTGTATTTAAATTCTGGTTTGTTTGTTTTAAACACGGTAATCGTTAATGAGAATGCTTTTAATTCTACTTATATCGTTGAGTGTGTGGATACATGGCATGGTAGATTAGGCCATTTAAATGTCGGTTCTATTAAAAGGCTTAAAAATCTTGGACTAATACCCCTTCCTAATGTAGATGATTTTGTAAAATGTCAAATCTGTGTAGAGTCCAAACTTGCGAAAATACCTTTTAAATCCATTACCACGAGAAAGACTAAACTGCTAGAATTAGTACATTCTGATTTAGCTGATTTTAAAAAATCCGCTAGTAGAGGAGGAAAAATTTACTATATAACATTTGTAGATGACTACTCTAGTTTCACTAAAGTATACCTTCTTAAAACTAAAGATGAGGCGGACAAATTTTGTAAGTTAAGAAAGTCTTTATATGGTTTGAAACAGGCACCTAAAAAATGGTATGAAAAGATAGACAATACTCTCATTACAGATGGCTTTGTGGCTAACACTTCTGATTCATGTGTTTACTCCAAAGTAACAGGCTCAGAGTGTGTTATCATCTGTATTTATGTAGAGGGCATGCTCATCTTTGGTACTTCTATTCATATTATAAGTGAGACTAAACGCTTCTTGTCTTCTAGGTTTGTATGAAATACATGGGAGAAGCTGATGTGATACTCGGGGTGAAAATCATTAGAAGCAATAATGGTATTTCCCTGAATCAATCTCATTATGTGGAAAGGATGCTGAAGAAATTTGACTCCTTTGAGGTAACACCTGTAAAAACTCCTTATGATTCTAGTATTCATTTGTCCAAAAACATTGGGGATGTTGTATCCTAAAATGAATACGCTAAGATCATAGGTAGTGTGATGTTCTTAATGAACTACACTCGACCCGATATAGCTTATGCCGTAAGTAGACTTAGTCGCTATACTTATAACCCGAGTAGTGACCAGTGGGTTGCACTGCGTCGTCTTTTGAAGTACCTAAGGGGTACCATTGATCTAGGCCTGCATTATAGCAAATTTCCTGCAGTCCTTGAGGGATTTTGTTATGCAAACTGGATCTCCAACAATGACGAAGTAAACTCCACCAGTGGCTATGTGTTCTCCTTAGGGGGGAGGTGTTGTATCGTGGAAGTCTTCTAAACAGACTTGTATAGCACGCTCCACCATGGAGTCAGGGTTCATAGCACTAGAGTTAGCTGGGCAAGAAGCTGAGTGGTTGACGAGTCTCCTATCAGATGTGTCACTTTGGGAAGGAAGTGCCACACCTGTGTGTATCCCTTGTGATTCATAAGCTACCATTGGAGTCGCTCATAATAGCGCCTATAATGGTAAGAGAAGACATATTCACATCAGACATGGGTCAGTAAGACAGTTACTGGAAAATGGTGTGATAGCTTGGAATATGTACGTTCAGAGAACAACCTAGCTGATCCATTCACCAAAGGTCTAACCAAGAGAGTAGTCCTGGAGACGTCGAGAAGATGGGATTAAAACCCATTAATGGGGAACATGTGACTAATGACTCAATGTGATTCTCTCCATCCCTATGGCTCAAAACAAAATTGTGTTAAAAATTCATAGCCACTCGTGGTGGTCCTGTTGAGAAGGACTTGATGAATAAGACATACTAAGTGTTTAAACTCATAGATAGTTCATAGCCTGTATGGTGGTCCTTTTGAGAAGGACTTGATGAATTCACGGGTAATAGTGAGACCCAAACTTCATGATAGAATGTTAAAGGAGGCGTCCTTAAACAATCTTAAAATGAAGAAATCCATAAAGTTCATTGCCCGTAAAGGGTGGTCCTTAGAGAAGGACTTGATGAACTGAAAGGTGATGTTCGAGGGAACTATAACTTTCAACTGGGTAGAGTATGTGTTGTGAGGGTCTCGATCGAAAACCGTTAAAGTTCAATAGTAAGTTCACTTAAACGGACGGTGGTTGCCTCACTTCACTACGTGTCAATTCAAATCGAAAGATATTGTCACTTAAGTACAATTCACCCAAATGCTGGTAGATATGAAAACATGTTCACCTTTACTCCAAAAGACCTTGATTGGGGGATTGTTGGATTTCATGTTAAAGATATATATATATATATATATATATTATTATTATTATTATTATTATTAGTTTAATATAATCTTAAACACCATTTGTTCATGTTCTTTTGGAGAATTAGAAAAGACTTAGATTAATATAGAGTATTAACTAAAACCTTTCTTATTCTTTTGGAAAAGTGGAAAAGACATTATTAGTGAAGAAAATGTCGCACATAGGAGCGGAGATAGAAAAGCTAATAGTTTAAAATAGCATACATATCTATTACTTTCAAAAGGACTAAAGGCTATGAAAGCCAAAAGGGAAATGGCAAAGCCCCACATGCGTACACCACCACAACCACCACCCACCCGTCCTGGCCCGGCGAGGGTTCGTGGGGGAGTTGGGGAGTCAAAAAATGTAAAATGAAATAATTTTCTGAAGTGAATCAGGTGGAAGATGACTAGCTCTTATAGTAGTCAGTAGCAAGTCAACCCATTCAACCAGAAGACAAAACACCCACCAATTTCGCACCAGAATATAAGTGTCCACCAATGACACACCAGTCAACAGTTACAGAACTTGGTCAAACGCGTGTCCAGGTTCATTGCCGAAATTGAAAACGTGGGTCAAATCAAAACCGCGAATCAATTAAGAAGAAAATCAAGGGCACTAATGTGGGACGTTTCTGACAAAAACTTTCTCCACCTACTCACATCCCCTATAAATACAGCAACTCCTCATTTGCCTTAAGCTATGAAACACATCTGAAAAGAACAAACACTTGACCTCTCTTATCTCTGAAAATTATAATAGTCGTAGACTCTATTAGAGATAACCGGTACGCCAGAATATCTTTTTAACAACATTTTCATTTTGTGTAATTGTTTTTCTTTTTCGATTTTCGTGTAAGTGTTTCGTTTGCATTTGTATTTCAATTTCTGTAATAGTTAGTTTACATTAATCGAAATTATTGTTTTCTGGATTTCCATTTCTTATTTTAAAATGGTGATTTCAATTCTTTACCAACAGGTAGCATACTTGAAAACATCTTTAACAACTTGATATGCATCAGTATACTGGAAAACATATTTGTACATTCTATGTTGAGGCTATTCTGCAAAAGAACGTGATTAGACCCCCTGTTTCCGACGATTTGGTTGCTACGGGGATAGCAAGTTGTCTTCCTCTTCTCAGTCAAGCTTCTTGAAGAAGCTACAATTGCGGAAGGTAAACGCATAGAACCTTTAATCCAACTTTTGATTTTTGGTACAATTTTTTCTGGGTTATCATAGATGCTCTCATTGTGTTCAAAATGTACATAGTTGTAGCAAACTTGCCCCAAATTTTTGAATTTGAACCTCATCCAATGTGACGAGTTTGTGTTTTCACACAACCTGAAACCCAAGAAGATGGTCATACTTAGCTTCCAATCAATCTTCACTCATGTAAAGGATTGATCGTTAATGATGCACCATGGAGGTAAGACAATTTTATGAAGTTGTCATATTTGTTGTAGCAACTCTGTGATATTTTTTGGATTTAGAACCGTAGGTGGTAGCCCGTACATTTGTATCCAGAGCGTAGTTTGATCCACCCCATTGCTTTGATTATTAACCTCGTCTAGGGCAAGATGTTTCCCTATTAGAGTCAAAGGTCGCATTTCCCAGATCTTCTCTTTGTCTTGAGTTTTTGCAAACTTTAGTAAAAACCCATTCTTTTCTTTCTGTTTGAATCTTCCCTGTAAGATTTCAGTTTTTTTAAAGGAAGTTTCGGATAAAACTGAAATTAATACCTTCATGATGAAGGAGTTTTACCTCTTCAAGCTTTTGATATTGTAACTCCACTACATTCGTTGCAGGTTTTAAAAAATAAAGGCCAATGATTTGTTGTACCCTCCAAATTCTACAACCAATTGCTTTTTAGAAGTAAAGAAATGATTTGTTCCATAATTTGGAGGGTACAAAATCAGGTGAGAATGCTGCATGACAATGTAGAAACAGAGCAAAGCAAGAGTCACGTAAATCTGAAAAGTATTGCGATCGCATCTACTTGTACCCAAGGAAGCTGTAAAGACTCCTGTTACATTAGACCAACAAATCCCTGCAATGCTCCTTGATCTGTCGGTTAAAAGTTGAACCAGGGAAAACACAAAGTAGTTGAGGTCATGGGATCGAAACTAATCGAGGAGAAAAAAATGGAGAAGAATTATGCGACACCAAAATTTGCAACAATCGAGGCAATGAACACCGAGGACAAATTTGATTGATACTCGTACATTCGTCCTTTTTTTTCTCATTTAGCTTATTTACTGATTGTTTTTTCTAATCAAATATTCGCAAGAAAAAGAGTATTAATACCAAATGGTCCTTGTGGTTCTAAAGTTGCACCGCATCCAATTAGATTCACTCACATATGCATTTGTGATTGTTAGATAATTCAAATCTGAACCAGCTCACAAATATACATATAAAATCCCTAACACATCAACTTTTGCAAAGAGAGGTCTTGAGGTTAGAGAATATATATTTAATCCTTCCAACCATAACAAAAAAATGTAACTTCAGTACCTATATGGCACTTGATGGTATTACACAAACAACACATAAATTGGTGGATTCCACCATCTATGTCTACAAAATACTGACAAAATAGGGAAACATACGTGTATATATGCGCTCACAACTACAATATATTCCTCAATTTTTTCAATGCAAAACCATTACCATCTACTTCTCTAAATCATGAAGCTCCACAAAATTCTTTACGCCTTGCTTTTTTCTTGCCTCATGAGCTCTATGAATTCCCCAAATACTGAACAAATACAAAATAAAAAATGAAACAGAGCAAAGCTTAAGACAATAAATAAAATAAAAAAAATAAAAAAATACCTGAATCAGAATCATGTGGTCCCGGAGAAGCTTCAGGATGGTATTGTAGTGACATCAGCTTCCTTTGAGGAAACGCAAGACCAGCACAACTTCCATCATTTAGATTCACATGAGTTACTTCCACTCCTTCAGGAAGTGATGCAGGGTCAACAGCGTAATTATGATTCTACACATACAAAAAAAACACCTATTTAACTTTCTCTATAACAAACATTTTGTATCTCTAAATTAACAAACCTGAGCACTAATTTCAACACGGTTATTACGATAATTTCTAACGGGATGATTCCCACCATGGTGACCAAACTTCATCTTATAAGTTTTACCACCAAGCGCTTGACCAAGCAATTGATGTCCCATACAAATACCAAAAACCGGTACTTTTCCAATTATGTCCTTCACCGTTTCAACAGCATAAGGAACTGCTGATGGGTCACCCGGCCCATTACTGAAAAGTACTCCATCTGGTTTCATTTTTAGTGTTTCAGAAGCAGGCCATGTTGAAGGAACCACCGTAACTTTACAACCATACGATGCTAATCTTCTAAGTATGTTTTGTTTGATTCCAAAATCATACGCAACCACCTAATAAAACAATTATTTAAATATACATCTCATAGATGACTATTAATTAGTGACTATTATAACCTTAAAAGTCTCGCTGAGTCTTCCGTTTGAGTTGAAATCCCAATCTGTAGCTGTTTTATCAACCCATTCATAAGGAGTCTTGCAAGAGACACCGCTTATTAAATCCACACCTATGAAAATAAAAAAATTATAACATAATTTTACTTATATAAAATTTAAAAACTTACCAACAATGTCCCAATTACGAGACATTTCTAAAAGCTCCTCGTCTGTTTTTGATTTTTCGGTACTCAATACACCTATAAGACTTCCGTCTTGTCTTAATCTTCGGGTTATCGCGCGAGTGTCCACATCATCTGTTTCATAGAACATTTAATAAAATAAAAAAAGATACCTGGGAAGAATCAATAGTATTATAAATCTTTGTAACTTACATATTCCCATAATGTTTCTTGCTGATAAATAGTCACCGAGTGTCTTAGTGCATCTCCAATTTGAAGTACTGAAGGATAAGAGAAAATGGTTAACAATTAATAAATTTTAAATGTGAAAATGGGATGAGAGTTTAATACAGAACCTGAGACTTAAGCTTCGAATAACTAAACCAGCTAAGAAGCATTGATTTGATTCTTCATCGTCTGTAAATGAGTTTCGTGACCTGGTTATTTACTAATTCTTTAATAGTATGCAAAAATATATGACTCACCAAGATTTACACCAGTATTTCCAATATGTGGACATGTCATTAACACAAACTGGCCTGCATAACTAGGATCTGTAAGGATCTCCTGGTATCTGTGTAAAAAGGGAAATAATTTATAAGTTCTTGCTTCAAGGATAATACAAAGATGTGTCACAAAATTACAATCTTACCCTGTTAAAGATGTGTTAAACACCACCTCACCAACTTGTGTTCCAGATGCACCAAATGACTTTGCATTCCAAACCGAACCATCAGCAAGTACAAGTTTAGCATCAGATACCTTCCAGGGTCTTTCAGCCACACCTGAAGTTATTTCAAAGATATGGAATTTAAATTTGATATTTATTTTAAAGGGTGTGAATTTCATTATATAGTATTTAATTATTCCTATCAACTAGCATTATATGATATATGCTTGTAACCACAAACAATTACCCATTCTAAATTATGATATTACCCATACGAATTCAATTAATCTTTACCCTCCCGACAAAAGCTACACACTGGAGCAAAATGTTGAAGTGTGCAAACGTAGAAATGAATTAATGTTATAGCTAACTAACAGATAACTTTTTTAAGCCTAGAAATGAATGAATTAAACTTTTTCGCACTATGAAATGAAATAACATGAATTATCTTATTAGATAATTGTTGGTACTATGCAGAAAATAGAAAGGGAATTTTAACCTGCGGGAGCGCCGTCGGAGGAGAGAGTAAGAGAAGAGCATTTCACAGGTGTAAAAAACCTAGGAGGATTCTTGAGTGATCTTGGAGAGATTAATGTTGATAATGGATTATGAATCGTGGTCAAAGCACAATCCATTTGGTGGTTTATTGTTGATTGTCTGAAAGTAAAGAAGAAGTGGAATGTTGGAATGCGCAGGAGAAGGAGGTGTTGTGTTGTTTGACCTAATGCGGGAATTGATTGTCTTTCACCTCGTGCTTATTATGCTTGTGCTGTGCACACTGGCCTGTGGGTCTCCCTATCCTACGCCACGCCCACTATCTACTCCCTTTTCTTCAGCATTTTTCCCCTTCGTAATTTTCTTCATTTTAACTTTCGAATTTATTTTTATCTTTTTGAACTCTTTTTAACCGAAAGACATTAATAGTACAAATACGAGTAAAATACTTTTAGAAGCCCAAATATCAAAAAGTTTCTTGACAAAATCCTAATTTAAAAAATATTTTACGAAATGTCTAAGTTTGAATTTTTAGTTAGATTGTTTACCCTTGTCATTGGTACAAACCAACTTTTTTACGTTTGGTATAGACCAATATTTGTTTGTTTGGAACGTACCAATTTCTCCATTTTGGTACGTACAAAATGCTATTATGTTTGTTTTACGTTTTATTACACGATCATTTTTTTGTAATTGCATGATTGGTCCCTAATAGTATTTTTCTAAACTTAGATGGTATTTGTTTATGTCCGAGGTTAATATCTGGACTTATTTAGAAACCCGATCGAAGATATTGTGTCAACATCTACGCATTGGTACGGGTCAAACAAAGTTTTTCCCGCGAAAACAATACACAAATCTATTCACGATAACTTTTTTCACGATAAAAATGAATTGGCACATTCCAAACACATCACTTTGGTACATTCCAAATAGATCTAAATCTATATCTAAAACAAAAAGAAATCTTTTTACAATATATCTTCGAATTAAAGAAAAAGAAAATACTATTTTAAACAAAAAGAATTTTTAAAAAAAAACAGTTAACTTCAATGGGCGAAAAAAAAAAGAATGGGCCACGGTGTGGAGGAGCGGCGCCTTGTGAAGGAATTGGCGAAGAAAAGAATGGGCCACGGTGGTTCGCTCTCTATTTGGAGAAGGAGATCTGAAGGTCACTGCCGGAGATCTGAAGGTCAGATCTGTTTTTGCCAACTAATATCGGCGGAGAATGGTCACTGCTGGAGATTGGTGGGTTTTTGTGTGACGAGAATGGTCACTGCCGGAGATTTGGTGCGGATCTGGTGAGAGAATGGGCCACTAACGGCGGATAATGGCCACCCACGAACGGAAAAGTAAAGACCATACTCGTCAAATATCTGAGAAGTACCTGACCCTGTGCCTCGTCCTCGTGCGAGATGGCGGCGGGATTCTGCTGGTGGAGAAAGGCGACGCACAGGAGCGGCGGTGAGGTTGTTCTGTAGAGGAGGAACAGATCTGGGAAGGTGAGAGCTTGGACAACGGTGAATCTCTTGATGGTGGTAAGGTGAGACCTGGTGTCGAGTGGCATCGTTTTCTGGTGAGCAGAGTGGCACTGGTTTTCTGGTGAGTAGCGGTGGGGTTCTGCTAGTGGCGAACGGCCACGAATGGAGGCGGGTTTCTTGTGCATGGCGGTTTTCTGGTGAGCAGAATGGTCGTGCTCACTAGCGTTGTTGAAGCTGCGACTCATAGCAGCGGCAAGGAGATAAGGTCGTGGTTGTTGCTGGTGGAGCGAAGAGGCTACGGGAGGAGACTGGTGGGGGGTCGTGGCTGTGCAGGAGAGCGGCGTCGGTCTCCTGATGGTGGCGCAGATGATGATGGTGAAGCCAATGGTGGTGGAGGAGGGAGGCTGATGGCGTTTTTTGTGGACAGACATGGGGTCTGTTCTTGGTCACATAGAAGAGAGGGTGAGGGCGACAGTGATGAGAGAGAGACCGGACAAAATATGGAAAAAAACCTAATAGGCTTTTAATTTCAGTGTATAAGAAGTAATGGGGGTGTTTTGGGTTTTTATTTTGTTCTAGTTGGGTTTAGTTGGCTTAGTTAGAAGAGGACTTTGTGAGGATGTTGAATGTTATGGGGGCCTTTAAAAATAATTGTCCCTACAAATATTTAAACAAAACGTGACATGACACCAAGCACATCAAAATCATGAGGTAATAGTTTATCTGGTAAAATATTTATTTAGGTCTTAGATATATCATAGATTCTGTTATAAGACATTTAGTAACGAGTATTTACGTTTAGTAACGAGTAAAAAGATGTCTAAATTTTTTTTCATAAAGTATCTCTCTTTCCCTTATGATGTCTAATTAATATTGATTTTTTTTTCATTTGTTAGGAATGCAAAATAGTTTTATTTATCTCTCTTATAAATATAGAAGATATTTTCTCCCCTAGTCACTATTTGTTCTCTCTACACAGCAAACAAACAAAACCTAGTTACACTCTCGCGACCATAAAATTTTCGACGACTGTAAACAAGAAAAAGACATGACATTCAAATCAAAGCAAAATCAAAACTAAAAAAAGTACTTGTTATCCTTCTTAAATCATCTTAAGGAGTGTATAATTCAAATTGGGTAAATAAATTTTAGGGTTCTAGTTCTTCTACTTGAAGCTACTATGCATATTTTTAACTTTCTAGGGTTCTTGATACATTTCGTTTGATTTTTAAATTATATTTTATGTTCGAATTTCCTAAAATGGTGTATAACTAAGTCGGTGGTTTTATACCCATTATATTGTGTTTGTCTATTTTGATACAGTATGCAACTTTACTATAAACGAACTGGCTATAGACCCAAAATGAAACCATCACAAGGATAATAGAAGCATTAGTATGCATCTTAACTGAACTCGAAATGGGTATATACTCAAAATGAAACAGATCATTTGGTATATACGCACTGTACTTTGATTTGGGTATAAACCCACTATAATCTGATTTGGGTATACCCACTAATCTGATTTATGTACATATGAATTAGGTATAAACCCGTTGTAAACTGATTTGGGTATATACTTGACGTAATTTGGATAGGTGACTTGTATTTCAATTAACTCAAATAAAGATTAGTGGGTATACGCCCAGATGGAAATAACAGGAAATTTTTAGTGGGTATACACCAACCCATTGTCAACAACATATAGCAATAAAATTACAATAGGTATATACCCATAATAGATTATAAACCCAAATTAGATTGCAGTGGGTATATACCCAAATCAGACTATAGTTGATATATACCCAAATCAAATAACATTGTGTATGGCTAAAAGCATGAAAGGTTTTCTTACTTATTTAGGTATGCTTCTAAGTGGGTATCTTTTAACCATATGGTGTTTGATGTAGTTGATTTATTATTCATAATGGGGCTATATACCCAATTTCATGTCGTTATGTGTATATACCTAGGCAATTTCAAAAAGTGTATACACATCAACTTTCAAAATCATGTATATAACAGTTTTTAGAGGGTATATACCCAGTCCATTGTCAGCAACATATACCCAAGCAAATTACAGTGGGTATGTACCCAAATCAGATTACAGTTGGTATATATCCAAATCAGATTACAGTGGGTATATGCTCAAGCATATACAAAGGTTGATAATATACCTAAATTCGATTTTTGTTGTGATATTAGTGTTGATAATATTATTATTATTATTTTGGTGGTGATTTAGGATGTTATGAGTTTCTTGAAAATTCGTAAGGAGAATAGGGCATGGTACAAAGTTCACGAATTGCTGTGTCTTAATTTTTTGATAATATTTAATTTAGTTTGTTATCTTTGCATATTTTGACAGTTTAGCCCCTTGTCTTGCAAACTCTATGTAGGGAATATTAATGGGTATAAGGGAGATAATTAAGTAAATATGGGAAGAAGATTTAACAAGACTGTGGTGTAAGCAGAATTCAAAGGGTGAAACAGGTTGTATTAATTTCTGTAGAATATGGTTATTTAGAATTGGATCAAGAATTAGTTAATATTATGATATTATTCTGATGGAATCAAAAATGTAAATGGTTTTGATGCACTTCATATTGCTTCAAAAAAAAGGAGATTTAGGTATTCACTCATACCTCTAGTTAATTGCACTATGAGTCCATGTATTATCTGAGATAATAGATGCTTTTTTTTTTTTGCAGATGTAGTAAACTTGTTAATGGAAGCTCAACCGGAGCTATCAATGACAGTTGACAATTCAAACAAAAGAACGTTACATTGAGCAGTAACTCAATGACGCATAGACGTAGTAAATTACTTACTCGAATTGGAGAACAATTTAGCTGTTATAGCGAGAAGTAACAAGAAAATAATTTTCTTGCTGGATTATATTATAGTACTTGTATTTATCAACCGATTAATTACGATCAAGAAAAAATTTTGAGTAACAATTAAGAAAATAATGTTATATTATATTAACTTGCACCAGTAGAATTTACATATTATGCAAAAAATCGTATTTCATACAATTCTTGTCATTCGTATCAAGAAAGCTATTTATTTAACATATTTACAATAATTTACATATTATACAAATCAGCCTGCTCCTCCAAATCATCCAAGAAAGTTGAAAATCCATTAATCTCTTATTCTGCATCGAGAGGACTATTTATACAACTCATGTTAGAAATGCCTCTAGATGATTATGTTGTATCATAGAATGGGTTAAGAGAGGTTATTCCAAAAGCCTTCCAAGCACATATACTAAATGTTATTAACTTCAACAAAATATTTACAAGACTAGTTAGAGCTAATGTGTAGTACCTTAGGCTTGATAAACTAGCTGCTCACCGAAATATCGAAAAGATCACAAACAACGATAGTAAGCAGTAACAATTTATATTTGTAACTTATAATACTTGTAGAATATAGAAGAAGCAAAAATTACCTGGTGTAACTCATAATGATGGGCAACTCTTATTACATCCAAAGAAGCACCCACTATTGTCAGATTTGGTATACCCACTGTAAATCTGGTATGGGTATATACCCAATATAATCTGATTTGGGTATGTACCCAATGTAAAATATGATTTGGGTATATAGATGTATACACCACTAATCTATATTTGAGTTAGTTGCAATACTACCCACTATAATCTGATTTGGGTATATGCCCACTGTAATTCTGATTTGGGTATATACCCACTGTAAATTAAGTTTGAGTATATACTCGATTCGTGTACAGGAAAGTTATAGACTATGCTTGTGTCAAAATAGACAAAAGTTATCTAATGGATATACACCCACCGCCTTAATCATACACCATTTTAATAAATCCAAACATAAAACTTGATAAATGTATTATATGTTATATAAATCAAACGAAAAATATCAAGAACCCTACAAATTTAAATATATGCATAGTAGCTTACTTGGGTATACACCCATCGTCGTTAACAAACCATTGAGATGATCAAGAAGGAGAACAAGAACTAGAACGACCATAAATAATTACCTTCTCCTGTTCAGCATCCTGTAAAATATCCATTTCGGTGAGTCTAGCCAACGACAATGGCCTCGTCACATCGCACTGCTTCATCTCCTTCTCCATCTCAGGAGGAAGAGATCTATAACCAATCATCACAGCACCCTCTATTCAAAAATAACAAGCATTCCCCAATATAAATATAATTTTAAAGTGAATTTCCACTACGATTTTTTTGAAAATGAAGAACCACAAGTGATAAATGGGGAGAATTTTACCTTGCAAAAGAGAATGAAACACTAACACACAACAAGTAAGATGATGTTTGTGTATAATATAATTTGACTTATAAATCATTCATCTCTATACATCAATTAGCCGTTTACACATGTGATTGAATGTAGAGAGAAAGATTGATTTGTACGGTGCTTGTTAAGTGAAAGCACTTTTTGTTTGACTAAGGCCTTAATAAGAAGAAAATACTAACCAGACCTTATAAAATAAGTTTGTGGGATGTTGGACTGGAATAAGTATTTTCCTCTAGTTTATTATCTCACTCAATGACAAAACAAAACAGCGTATACATTTTATCTTGCCACCTAATCCGACATCGTTTTGCCATTTCTCCAAATTAACAAGAAGGAAATATTAAATTTATACTTATAATTGTGTATCTTTAATATTATTACAATGTTATTATGGAGGGGCAATGGATTCATTGAATACTGGTATAATGGTAGTATCATCATCGTTCTCTACCATGACGGTATTACGGGGATAATGTTTAACAGACGGTGAGGAAACCAGATCCCTATTTCTTATGTTTTAATGGGAGAAGGAGCCATAAACTTCCTAGATTTTCCATATACAAGATGTACTTCATGATTCCTAACTATATAAGCTACGACAATAATAGTGTCAGTAGAGATTTTAGCGAAATCATGATTTAAGTTAACATCATTTCTTGCACCGGCGGCAAGGGGGTTCCAATATCTTTCAAAACTGAATGTGCATTAATAATATAAAATTCCAACGCTAAGCTAGGTGATGTATCGCCTTTTGTGATGAATCAATATAGTATCTAGACATCATTTCATAGGGTTTTAGTGCATGATTGTGGGATTTGTCCTTAGTATTTGATTTATTTTTATTTAATGGAACCTTGGATTTATATATATTTGGAGCTTTTTTAAGGTTATTTGAGTGTTATGTGTGAAACTTCTAGGTACATGGATGATGTTAGAACCCAATATGAAACAAATAGGTCAAAAGTGAAGAAATATCCAATATCAAGTCACAAAAGGATCCAAAAAGTCTAGTTAGAGCTCAACAATAATTACCGATAAAATACTTACGAAGACTTGAGAAAATCATAAAAATAATTGGTAGTGAAATAGTTGATGAAATTTATATAAAAAAGAGTAATGATATTTGTCACCCTTTTTGTATCACCCTTTTATCACCTCCTACGTGTATGCCTACATGTACCAATGAATGGATTTCTCTATCTTATTTAATTTTTCTCTATCTTCTATCCAAAGAAATCAGAACATATATATAGAAGGGTGATAAAAGGGTGACAGGAAAAGGGGTGACAAATATCATTACTCTATAAAAAAATAGATCTTGGAGTATAAAACATGTGGTTAAAAGGGCGTCTATTCAGAGTTGTGACGCGAAAGTTATGACAGTTTTACTGTAGAGACCCAAAGTTGTCCAGATTTAGAAATCCAATGGGTCACTTAAGACTCATTTAAGTTGGCTCGTATAAGTTAAAACATTCTAGGGAGCCTATATATACTTAATTAGACCAGCAAAATATACCACTTATCATCATTAGAAGAGAGAAAAGTTGAGAACCACTGGGACTAGCTCAGTGGCCAGGACCCTGTCTCTCAACTAGGAGGTGCAGGGTTTGAATCCCCTCAGCCGTGTTATTTCTTGAGCCCTTAAAGGGGGTAAGCAAGGGGTGCATGGTTCGAGTCTCCTCCCTGAACATGGGTAACCTAGTTCTGATTAAGTGGGAGTATGCATGAGGAGGCGTGTATATTTCCTATGGGATTAGTCGTGGTGCGCGTAAGCTGGCCCGGACACCCATACATCGAAAAAAAAGAAAAAGAGAGAAAAGTTGAGAACCATTGGGACTAGCTCAATGGCCAGGATGACTGTCTCTCATTTAGGAGATACAGGGTTCGAATCCCCTCAGCCTTGTTATTTATTGAGCCCTTAAAGGGGGAAAGCAAGAGGTGCAAGGTTCGAGTCCCCTCCCTGAACATGGGTAACCTGTTCTGATTAAATGGAAGTATGCATGAGGAGACGTGTATATTTCCTATAGGAATAGTCGTGGTGCAGAGAGAGAGAGAGAAAAGTTGAGAGCAAGTAGGTAAAAGTTGGAGTTCAAATAAAACACTTTTTATTTCATTAATTAGTGTAATTCTTCTATCCTTTCAATTCTTGTTTTAATTATGACTTTAATCGCTTTTATCTTATTATTTTCTTTCATTATGAACTAATTTAGTTAGTTGTTTGAGATGCTAAAAGTATGAACCCTAGTTTATGATTTGTATAGACTGTGAGGCATACATTTAGGGTTAGGGTTTAGGTATGGATATTTCTTTTTTATGTTATTTCATCCTGATCAGTGTCTTTTCCATGCTTGTTCTAGTTCTGTTTCTTTTCCAATTACTGAGATATTTATCACTATTGATAAAAAAAAATTGTTTGTTATTTTAAGGGAGAAGCAACATTTGATCTTGAGTGTGCAATTTTTGTGCTATTCTTGCTACCTGGACGATATTTACTGTCAATTGGAATCTCTATATATTTAATTATGACGCTTGATTCTTTGATGTCCTTAAATTACATGGATGAAACGCTTAATTTTTCCGTGGTAGTTCAAATTATCAAGGAGATAATTTCGATTGCAAATTTTGTCTTCTACTTCTAATTTTATTTCCATTTTTATCTCTTTATATGATTTAGAATGCATTCCAACCCAAAAAAACATTGCTTATCCTATACCATTATTTCTATATATAAATTCCAGAAAATTTAAACAGTCGATGACTGATTAGCATTTCCATTCCGATTTATAGATATTTAGTCTAGCACATATTGCCACCCGATCAACAACCCCGTTCAGTTCACGTTTAATGTGGAAAACTTTCCATCTCGGGAATCTTTCCATCCATTTCCAAATTTCAGAAATCATTGGATGGATTCTCCAATTTATTCTCGTAATTTTGTTATACCTTGAACAAGCTCAAGGTTATCCGAGTAGAATGAGCTACTCAAACGGCTCTGATTTTCTGTTGTGCTCATGGCGAACAACATTTCCTATGCTTTCCCTTCAATACATGTATTGACCCTTCCTTTCCTTAGATCTTTGTGAGTGATGTTACCTTCTTTGTTAATTGCAACTGTTGCCACTCCACTCTGTTCCCATTCTATAGTAAAAGACGCATCGTAGAGCTATGCAAGCTCACCCTCGTCCTGAAGAATCCCCAAGTCTTCAATATTCACCTCCATAAGTTGGTTACTATTTCCTTTTCCCCTTGCAGAGTTTTTTTCCTTAAACATTTTGTTAAGTAAACTATTCACTTTCCTATATATGTTATTGGCAATCCTTCTTTTTTCTCGAGAATACCTTCCATCCTGGCTTTCCAGATAAACCAATTAGTTAATTCATGCTTTTGGAGTTCGTATAAATAACCTAAGATTCAAAATTATTTCGATTTAATGATCGTTGTTCTTCATTATTTAATTTAATATGTTTTATAATTTCTAGTACATAATTAAATTTTATATAATCATGTATATAGTTGACTGAATAGATGTCATCAAGTAGCAGTAGCGATTCAGGTGCCGAGTGAGATGGTGAAAGAATTAGGTATGTTAGTAGCAAGTAGGGTAACAATGTTAAACTTGCTTTCTAATTTAATAGTTAAAGTAAAAGAAAGTATAATATTTAATCTAGCTAAATCACTTTTTTGTCTAATATGTACTATTTTAAGCTTTAATTAATTCATGAGATATTAGCTCATTAAGTCCTACAACCCAACTATCCACCCCCTTCAGGTCCAACCCTTCATTTTTCTCTTAGAAGGTCCAACGAATTATTTGATGTACCATCGTTACCCTTCATTAGAATCATCTCTGATCGGAAGAGAAGAAATCGTATTGGATGCCATTAAGAAATATGCTAATTAAATGGGATTGTTCCCATGATTATCGCTGGTAAAATTCCCATTTAATTAGCATATCTCTTAATGGCATCCAATACGATTTCTTCTCTTCCGATCAGAGACCGACCGCTGATTCTTTCACCCAAATCAGAAAACTTATATCTGTAACAAAAACCTTAGCCACTGATATTTTTATTCTTCATCAACATAACAGGTTTGTGATGATTTTAATCTAATTAATCCCAAACCACCGACCCTATTATCCCATATCAAACCAATCGAGACTCATTTTCTTTATTGAACAGATAAAAACTGAAGAATATATAAACAACCGCTGATAAAGATGAAGAATTCAGCCGATGAAGATAATGAAATTATGGGTTTACTCTTCCGCCACTGATCGTTCACCCAAATCAAAAAAAAATATTGTATTTTCAACATAGAGATCAGCCGCTGATTCTTTCACCCAAATCAGACAACTTATATATGTAACAAAACCTCAGTCACTGATCTTTTTATTCTTGATCAACATAACAGGTTTGTGTTGATTTTTATATAATTAATCCCAAACCACCGAACTCATTATCCCATATCTAATCAACTGAGCCTCATTTCTTCTTCTTTTGATTGAACAGATAAAAATTGAAAAACAGATAAACAGCCGCTGCCGATCAAAAAAAAAAAGATAAACAACCGCTAATTAAGATGAAGAATTCTGATGGGTTATGTGTGGAATACTAGTGGTGTGCGAGTTAAAATTGATGGGTTATATGTGAAATATAACCTATCAATATTAGTGGTGTGCGAGTTGAAATATTCAATCTTATGTTTTGATGGGTTATATGTGGAATATTAGTGGTGTGCTAGTTGATATTAGTGGTGTGTGAGTGAAATATTCAGTCTTATGTTTTTGATGGGTTATATGTGGAATATTAGTGGTGTACTAGTTAATATTCGTGGTGTGTTAGGTTATATCGATGTGTTATATACGAGAGATTACTTTTCACAAATATTAAAGATATATAATCATTGATTTCTATTCATTTTATTCATTTTGTTTTGTACTTTAATCTAATGTTTTTGACAATTTTTTCCTTTTTGTTTTGATATTAATTGATTGGTTGCATATAATTAGGAAATTAGTTTTGGTAAGTCAAAAGATATTAATGGATCAGAAGGGAAATACAGACTTTTTTGGTGGGTTGGACTTGATGGGCAATTGATAGTAGTCTGCGGACTCTATAGGTAAATCACCCTTAATTCATTACTTTTTTAGTTACATGTTAGGATATACTGTTAGGAATGAAACCATATTTTAGCTTTCTATATTGAATTTGATTTCTTATCATTTTTTATTAATTTCGATTTGGTAGGAGAAAATATGTGTCTGCAGAAGAAGATATTATAAATGGTAATGTGGTAGAGGTACAATTAACTGATCTGCAGGTACTTGATTTTGATGGTGAACTCGAAAATAGAATTTGTGATCACTCTACTAATATATAAAGAGTATGAGAAAAAGGGATTTCATGGTAAGAACTTTTATGAGTTCAATTCAAGAAAGTATGCTTTTAAAGACCACCCCCCTTACCTCCCTTAGGTGGCGGCAATTGGGGTTTTATTATGCTTTTACTTGATTCAATACGAACAGTTTTTGTGATATTGTCGTACAATAGAAATGTCTAAGGTTATTTTGAAAGTTATAATCCATTTTGGTATAAGGTTTTCCCTATGCGAAGTTGTGATATTTTGGTTCATGTTTATGTGAGGATCTTTATGGACATTGTTGTAATAGATTAGAAGTTTTTGTATTTTCTTCCTAATTTGTCTATGTTGATATCATATATTATACCAAATCTTAAATTTTTGTATGGCAAATTAAACTTATTATTCAAACAGGGTTGAGTTTTATTCAATTGTGAGATCTCTTTTAGAGTTATAAGGAAAATAATTGTTGTTGCTGTTGATTTTGCATATTCATATTATAGAAATACTTTTGAAGGTGAGACCCATATGTATCCGATAAGCATAAGTGACTATTGTGGTGACTTCTATTACAATAGTATTAAAGAAATTTCAAAATCTGATTATAAAATTACCGAGGAAGGTAAATCAAAGCAAATATTGTCGGTTTCAAAGACCCCTAAAAATCTAATAAATTTTTTATTGGACAATGTTGATTTCCTTGTAAAATTCTAGAAAAATGGTTTGATTAAAATTCCTATCCTTATGTTGTATACAAGAATGTTGCATAAAAGATCCAGGGCTTAAAATATGATTATAAAGCTTTATTTGATGACATGCCTCAGGTTTGTAGGATTAACCGTTTTCAATCCCAAAAAATCCAATGACACATCTTTGTTGGAAGTGTCAAATGATTGGTACACCCTTGACAATCTAAGACTTAGGGATGTGGTCAAGAATTACCGCTCGAAAGTGATACTTTTATCTGAGAATAAAACAATTCTTTTAATGTTAAAAGTTTGTCAATATCTTTTAAAATGAAAAATGTTAAGAATATCACACCTTTGGGCATCCTCGGTGGGCTATTATTTTTAGCAGAACAAAACTACAATATTAAAATAATAAAGGCTTGCGAGTATTTCATATATTGTAGAATAATTGATGATCTTGGGAGATTATTTTACACAACATCCTAGCTTATCCTAACACTAGCTTCTTCATCCTTCTCCTATCTTACATTGAGCCTTGGTTTCATAGCTATCACTCTAACTCTCTTAGCACATTGCTTCTTCACTAACAAACTCTTTTGAACATCTTATATTATCCTTTCTCAGAGTTTGCTTTATAGCCTTGATAAATCTTCTTCAACTAGTTTCACTTAATATAGTCTTTAGGAGTAAATATTTTTTAATTAGGCCTAAATTAAATAAGAGTCCTATTCATCTCCACTCTAGGACTAACACCATATCACACCTAAAGTTAGGGCAAATTATACATGTTCAAGTTGATTCAATAGTAATACGATTCACTAAGCCTTATTTAGCTACCCCAGGAACAACCGTTCATAGACATCATTGTGAAATATTATGCAAAGGAGATACATAAGCTACATTTTATATAAAAATTGAGATATGGTGATATAACACATGGTCTTCCAAAAGTAGAACAATTTTGATTGATTCAATATCGATGAAACTAGAAAAAAAGGTTTAGGTTTGGAACAAATATATAACAAGAATTCTTGGAATTCCTAGGGATTCTGGATTAGTGATGAGCTAACCATCATGCACAGTCGCATCTCTTTGATTAATAAGATTCAAAAGGTTTATCAATCTCGGGAGGGGGGGGTGCAGATTCATAATAGACATATAATATTTATTGTACGTCAGATAACATCAAAGGTTTTGGTTCTATAAGATAGAATGTCTAATGTTTTTTTCACACAGAGAACCAAATGGATTGTTGTGCGTGGAACAGACGAGGTGTGCTTTGAAAAAAATAGTCTATTACCAAGCTATCTTATTTGTGAAAAACACGAGCATCGCTGAATACTCAGAGGTTTATATCTGAAATGAGTTTTCAAGAAACTGCCCGGATTTCAGCAAAAGAACCTCATCGAAGTCGTATTGCTTGGTTAAAAGACATGAAAGAGAACCTTGTTTGGGGAGAGGGGAAGGGGGTATGATACTCGTACGTACCCGGTTCAAATGATTGGTGCATCTTTCAAACATCATAACAAGAGTTCTTTGAATAAAAAAGAATTTATTCAAGAAGAAAATGGAAGATATTTTGTTTCACCAATAACATACTTGATATTTCTCTTTAAAATAAGAGTAATACTAGAAAACACTTCAAATCACATCACCCTTAAACTTGTCAAATATCCATATATATATATATAATATGAGGTGATATTCAATATTAATCTTCAAAGAATTTCCATGATATTATAAGAATAATTATTTACAAGGCACTTTTTCTTTTTCCAAAATAGGGAAATTGATTTGGTAATATGATAGAACAACAAAATTAAGAGGAAATTACTTTTAGAAACCTAACATTTCAAAATTTTAGTCACAAAGTCCTAACTAAAAAAATATTCTAAGAAAGTTCTAAGTTCATTTTTTAGTTAGAATTTTTACCCTTATACCCCTGACAAGCTTGTCTATGGTATAGACTAATATTTTGTACGTTTTTGGTATAGACCACTGTTTGTTTGTTTGTTTGTTTGGAACATACCAATTTTCCTGTCTTGGTACGTACCAACTGCTATTATATTCGTTTTACGGGTTATTATACCTTCGTTTTTTGTAATTGCATGATTGGTGTCAAGGTCCATCTCGTTGGTACGCGCCAATCAAAGTGTTTCTAGCAAAAACAATACACAAATCTATGCACGATACCTTTTTTCACGATAAAACGAATCGGTACATTCCAAACACATCAATTCGATACATTCCAAGGAAATCTAAACCTAGATCTAAATCTAAATCTGAACAAAAAAAATCAAAAATATATCAGAATTGAAATATGTACACAATTGATATTGAAATTAAAAAAAGAAACATACTAATTATTTGAACATGAATAAAAAAAACTAAACTGATGGCGCAAGAAGGCCACAAACGCCCACTCCAGCAGGGAAGATCCACGACATCGGCAGGTTATGGGTGGCGGCGAGCCCCTTGATTCTTGTCGCCAGAAGTTAGAGAGGCCAAGATCGGAGAATCGTCCATGAAGGCAACGAAAGAGAATGGCCCACGAAGACCACGAAGGCCCACATAGAGCAAATGAGGAAGCAGCGAAGATCGTGGTGGTTGTACTCGCGCAGATGGTGATAGTGAGGCTTCGAGCAGTACGGTGGTGGCAGGTTCACGGCGGCGATGGTAGAGAACGACCAGATCTGGACGGTGGGGCAGTCATCGTGTGTTGGACAGCAACGTCGTCGGTCATCTTGTGCAGGATAACGACGTAGCTTTGGAGACTGTTGGTGGTGGGGCTGGCGCTTTGGAGACTGTTGGTAGTAGGGCTGCGAGTTTCTTGTGTAGTTAGGGGAAAGCTAAGGAGAGCAGGTTTGCTGGTGAGGCTGTTGGTGGTGGGGTTGGCGTTGTTTTGCGACGACGGAGAGAACAGGATGGAAGCCATACCTTTACACGTGCAGGAGAGCGGCCACGGAGTGTTGGATATCGGTGACAAAATCTTCCAGGCGGCGGTGTAGAAAGAGAGTACAGAGAATGAACGACAAGGGAATACGAGAGTGCGGAGGTGGATTCTGAAATATCAGAACCCTAATAGGCTTTTTTTTTTGCTTCTTTTTTCTACTAGTAATAAGAGGGTTGGGGGGCTTTTTTGGCTTTTGTGGATTCTGGTCAGGTTTAATGGGTCAATTATAAAGAGGACTTTGTGAGTATTTGTAAAAGTTAGTGGGGCTTTTATAAATAATTGTCCCCAAAATTAATTATTAAAAGAAATTACACCAAGGAAGAAACCCGACCCGTTCATAAAGCCTAAACTAATGATCCTTATTGGTCTGTATTTTTTTTTTTTGGTCAATATTGGTCTGTATTAAAGATAATTTGCACATGTGTTTCTGGTCTTCAATTTAAATCCCTTTAGCGGAGCAAGCTAGGGTTTTTACACCAACTCGAAAACCTTGCACAAAATTTGTCTTCTGATCATCAATACCACCACAACCACCACCACCACCACCACCGTTAGCAGCTGACCAACAAGCAACCATGGCGCGTAACGAAGAGAAAGCCCAGTCGATGCTCAATCGATTCATAACAATGAAAGAGCAAGAAACTAAGAGACCCAAAATGCGCCGTCCTTTCTTAGCTTCAGAATGCCGAGATTTAGCTGATGCAGACAAATGGAGGCAACAAATCATGCGAGAAATTGGTCGGAAAGTAGCAGAGATCCAGAACGAAGGTCTCGGTGAACACCGTATTCGCGATTTGAATGACGAGATTAATAAACTTATAAGAGAGAAAAGCCATTGGGAACGCCGTATTGTTGAGCTTGGTGGCCCTCATTATAGTAGACATTCTGCTAAAATGACTGATTTAGATGGCAATATTGTCGATGTTCCTAATCCCGGTGGACGTGGTGCTGGGTATAGGTACTTTGGAGCTGCTAAGAAATTGCCCGGAGTAAGAGAGCTCTTCGAAAAGCCCCCAGAATTGCGAAAAAGGAGAACTAGGTACATATATTTTTCGTCTCTTTTAATCTTTTGGTACAATTAGATGATTTTGCTTACGTTTTTCAGGCTTTATTAATTGAAATAATTTTGTTGGATTTGTAGCAAGTATATTTGGGTGTAATTATAGTTCTTTCTCAAACAATTTTTATATGTTAATGTGTAAGTATAGGTACGATATATACAGAAGAATAGATGCAAGTTATTACGGGTACAGGGATGATGAAGATGGGATATTAGTGAAATTAGAGGGACCCGCAGAAGAAAAGATGAGAGCTGCAGCTTTAGCAGATTGGATGGAAATGGAAGAAATAAAGAAGGAAGCAAAAAGAGCAGTTATTAGTGGTGAAGTGGTAGAGATTGGTGGAGCTGCTTCTAAGAAGATATTATTTGAAGAAGAAGAAGATGTTGTTGAAGAAGAAAGACAATTAGAAAGGGAAAGAGAAGAGAAAGAAGAAGAGTTTATGGTTCATGTTCCTTTACCTGATGAGAAAGAAATTGAAAAGATGGTTTTAGAGAAGAAGAAAAAGGAGCTTTTGAGTAAGTATGCTAGTGATTCTTTGGTTGATGAACAGACTCAAGCTAAGACCATGCTTAACATTAATCGATAATTGTATCTTTTACTTATGGTTAAAACACTTTTTCTCATTATAAGCTCTACTCTTTTTTGTAAGTCTTGTGTGTGTACTTTAGATGAACACTTTAATGATTGATTATGCGCTATCCTAGACAATGATTGATAGTATTTTGTGCATTAAGAAATTAAGAGGTCTTTTTAGTTGATAAATACCATGTTCCAAATCATGTAAACTATGCAAACTAGAGTTGTTCTTCTTGCCTTATTGTTAGTTATATAAATTTAAAATGGGGCTCAAATAGTCTAAACAAGAAAAAGAAAACCAAAATATAGGGAAAACACATATCGAGCAACTCCCAAAAAAACTATAAATCGTCACGCCAATTAGAAAATTACAATTGTTATTTTTATACACTCCTGACACTTTAAAAAAAGTCCTGAAATACATGGTGTAAATAAATATGATCAGGAAACAAGCAATTATACTTGCATATATCATATAGCTTCATCTGGGGTTATTATCTTCTTATGCTCTCTCCAAGATAAAGATGTTCCCTTTGTTGTCCCTTCCGATTCTCAAGAAATCATCAACATATCTATCACAACAAAATGTAAGGAAAACAACTTCTTGTCTTGCATATAAATCTTTAAACAAAAATAGGATAATTTTGCTTAATTTATACTTCGTTTAGTAAACATTTTATGTATTTTCCTAAATAAATGAAGTGGCATCACTTGAATGCTCATAAAAGTAAAGGAGTAGAGGATACGTAATCTCATGCCACCCATCTGGATTAAAGATGCTTAGAAGAAGATCATACTTCTTTTCAAAGATTTTCATCAACTGTGGATATAATAGTAAACAAATAATCTTATGGGGTACAATTAAAAATGATAAGCTAATAGAGAAAGAATACCTGGTGGGGTGTGATACTTGAACTTGTGTAAAGAATATCAACTCTCTGTGTGCACATAGACAAGTTTAGTATTAAAAGAATAATTAAAATGTTGATATTATAGAAATCGGGTTCTTAACTGATTGGGATACAATCTTAAAAGAGGCATCAATTTGTAGCTGCCCATTCAAAAGACTGAATCCTCTAGCATTGAATTTGACCAAGTTAATTGCTTTCCCCTTGCCATCATCAAATTAAATGTTGGACCATGTTCGAATTTAAAATACAAGGGTATTTTTGTACTTTCGGAGATACATGAACATACATACCTGGGTCACATTTATAATCTGGAAAAAGTCACCTAAAGTGATAAAACCACGCAATCCTAATTTTGTTCTTTTTGCACCTAGGATTGTAATCGTGCTGTATATAAGTTTCCATTTTCCAGCTATCTTCAAAATAGTAAAGCTTACTTTATTTACTAATTAAACTAAAAAAAGAAAAGAAATACTGATTATAGTATAAATATAATTAATCTCACCTTCTCTAAATGTATAGTTGGCTCTGGAGTTGGATTATGAGATTCCAGCAATTTTACAACCTGTTCAATCTCAATTCTCTTTGCTGATTGCACTCCAAATATTCCTCTCTCGATACCTATTAATCACTCATTAAAACTCTCTTTCACTGAATCAGTGTTACAAAGTCACGAGATAGCATAGTGTACCTTGTAGTGCATCATACAATTGTGATTTAAGTTGTACGAGTAGTCTACTTGCTGATTGTTCTTCAACAGCAAATTCAAGATTTTGCTCTGCAGATTTGGCTATCGAAAGGGTTCTATGCCCAAATTCAGTGAACTTCTTGTTATATGAGTTAGTTGTTGCGAAGCCTGAGAGTGGTCTCTGAGTTTTAATCATCTTCATTGAAGAAGTAGATGATGATGATGATTGTGAAGGAAACAAGTGATGAGATGCTGTTATTGGAGATTGGACAAACTTTGCAGCAGCCATTACTGTAGAATTCAACTATTGAATTGATCAGTTTATTAAAAACAAATATTGAATGCATTAGTGATGTAAGATTTATAATATTGAATGCATTCATTGTAAGATTGATTGATCACGTGAGAGGAGTATGTTTTTAAACAAATTCATATTTAGTATATTCAGTTTTTGTGTTTTCAATGTAACAGTCGGCATCTTTTGTCTATTGTCCTTAAAGCGACCAACGGAAGAATTTACAAATATGTTTACGTGTCATTAAGCTGATATCATCTATCTATAGTAAAATTTGAAAATGTGACACTAAAGTAAGGACGACTCAAAAGGAGGAGCTGATGACCAAATAAGGAGCAGCTGAATTGACACGCGAAGAAACGACTTAAAAATTAAAGAATCTACATATTATGACCCAAAATACAATTAACTTATTTTTTTTAGCCCAATTATAAAAAATCATATTAAAGTCTCAAACTAATTTTTTGATTTGGATTTTTACCGCTTCACCCTTTACCCTTTACCCTTGTACCTACCTTCGCACCCTCGTACCCAATTAATATCTTTTAGGTACGTACCTATTTTCCAAAGAAGGTACGTACCTATACCATTTTTTAAATGTTATAAAATAATTTTTTTATATAATAGCATTATATTAATATCAAAGTCTAGGAGGGTCCATATCGATTTTTGTCTATGTCAAAGTTCCGAAATCAAACTATCATCTAACAGTTGAGTCAAGGTCCAATAGTTGCACCCAAGTGAATATACCTTACACTCAGCATAGAAACAATGAAACACGATAAAACTTCACACTCGCATAGGAACAGAAAGACAAAAAGAATCCATTCACACCCACACTCACAGAGGAACCAAAAAACAAAAAGAAAATCCATTCAGACTCACAGTCGCATGGGAACAAAAAAATAAAAAGAATCTCTTCACCTTCACGACCAATCATCCGGACCTAATTAGCCGGGCCCAATGGGTTGTACCCAAGTTGCCGCCCCAAGTCGCACACTTGCATAGGAACAAAAAGAATCTCTTTACCTTCATTCCTAATCAGCCGAACCCATTTAACCGGCCTCAGTGGGCTGTACCCAAGTCGCCGCCCCAAGTCGTCGTACCAGTTAGAAACGCATCTCCGGCAACATATTTATATTGCAAAACACTGAAACAATGATTAGAACAAAAGTGAATGTTGAAAAAGAATGACCACTTTTACCTTAATCTGGAATCTTCGCTAGCCTGTTCAAAGATGGTGGATAATGGTCCAGGCGGCGGTTTGTGCAGGAGATCCGGCGCAGGTAAAAAAAACAGCTTGGTCCATGAACGACGACGGTTTTAGAAGAGTGGTGTCATGCGTTGGTGGAGAATGGTCCACTAGTGCCACCGGTTTTCTTGTGCAAGAGAGCTTGTTGGTGGGAAGGTGAGATCTGGGTGTGAAGAGAGATCTGGGTGGAGATTGGTTCATGAACGACGACGACTTTCTTTGGCAGGTTGCGGTGGTGGAGAATGACGCACGAACAAAATCCCTTAATGACCCTAGAAACCAATAAGTCCAGGTTATATAACAGTCTCCATGCTTGATTAGATAGCATAACGATGTTCATTTTGTGAAAATCCCTAAATCCAATACCTCCAATGGATTCCAATCTTGCAATATTTTTCCATGATACCCAGTTTATTTCGTTTTTGTGATTAGCATCCAGCCAAAAATTTGCAATAAGACTAGCCATTTTTTACAAAGGGTCTTGGGAAATCTAAAAATTGACATTGTGTAATTGGGCACTGCTTGAAGGACCACCTTAATTGACAATTCTTTACCTCCTTCCGACAACAGATTTGATATATAACTTGCTAATTTCGTGATTAGACGATCTTTAATGTAGTTCGATTTCTCTAATTTATCTCTTTTTAGTTCGGTGGGATACCTAAGTATTTTCTAGAGCGGATCTGTTTTGCCAATTTTGAGGGTATTGGCAATTTTTATGGATATGTCATCTGATTTTTCATTGCTGAACAAAACAATTGATTTACTCATATCGGCCTTTGTTCTTATGATATGAAATACTTCATGGTCGTTTCATCGAAACCCTAAAATCGCTCTTATTCATATTCATAAAGACTAATGCATAGTCTGCGAAAAGAAGGTGAGTGAGCCTCAGACAATTTCTAGCAATAGAGATTTCTTTAGTTACAACTTTTCTACATGGATAACTTATTAATCCGACTATACCTTCTGTCATAAGAGAAAACAACAATAGTGAGAGCGAATCTCTTTGCCTAATCCCTTAATTTGGTGAAAAAATCTTAAGTTGTTGGTCACTCCTAGAGTGTGATAAAAATCAATACTAAATAAGAGAAGCGACTAACAACAAGTGTATGGTTCGTTCCAAGTAATAAGTAAGAAACAGGGGATTTCGTCTCCACAGGGATTGCTAGAGTAGATTTAAATGCTTGAACAGTAAAGTAGAACTAATTGCAAGGTAAAATAAAAATAGAGATATTTGTTTTGGTCTTTAAATAATAAAAGACAAACGCAAGAATATTGAGTAATAAACTAAGAATTAAACTAAAAAGAGTATGCAGATATAAGAGGTATACTTGACTCCAGCTAGGGAATCACCTAAGTTCACAATCTAATGCATTCGTTTAAGGGTAAAGTGGGTATTTGATATTAGTCGGGACTCTAATATCTTCCTAACTCATATCAGGGTAGACGTAGGAAGCTATTCTACGGGTATACTGACCCCGTCAGGGTGACTATAAGCTGACTTTCAAATAATTAAGATTATACCCAATTGGCTACGTGGGTAGTCAAGGTCGCGAGGCTTAATAACGGACACCACGCGTCTCTATCCTAGTTCTGTAATTAACCCCCCCCCCCCCTTTGGATGATTGTTGCCACTAGCGAATAGCCTAATTACTAAAACCTATCTTTAATTTGATCTTAATTAATTATATTACACAATTGCAAGACTAAAGTCAATATGCAAATGCGCAACTTAATTTAAATTGAAATAATCCCAAATCAGAAATACAAGATATAATTCCTAAAAACTGAAATAAATTGAAAATAACCTAATTGGAATAACTTAAGTTGTTGTTGGAGAATAGTTCTCTCCAGCTTCTTCTTTTTTGCTTCTAAGTGTTTTCTCTCTTATATTATTGAAGTGTACTGATTAATGAGGTCTATGGATCCTTTTATAATGATTATAAACGAATTAGGCCCATCTTGGTTTTAATTGAATGATTAAGGGCCCAAATCCGTTTTATTAATCTCGCACTGCTGTACATCGCTCAAGTAAAAAGGTTGTAACTTTTTCATTGTAAGTCAAAATCCACCAAAACCATTTATCGAATTTCTCTAACTCAAAGAACCATCTTTTTCATTTGAACCACCAAGTCAGAATCTGCATCGTTTGGTCTTGGGAGAAATATAAGTGATGATTTTCCAAGTTCCAAGATTCCTCCACCTTCACTAAAGTGATTTTTTTCGCTCCTTTAACGCTTTTTCTTCACTTATTCTCTTCATCTTTCTCCCAGCATTCATATACCTAAGAAATTCACACTAAACACACAAATTAACGCAAAAATCTCTAACAATATAAATAATTCAAATACAATGGAAGAAAGTGCATTATATCAAATTATGCCAATAAATTAACTAACTAAGTCTAATTTATACCTAAAATGATGTCTCCTAAAGGTGTTTTTCTCTCACAATAAGGGAAACATCAGCCGTTCTCCATTGACTTTGACTTGAAACAAAACCGTTGAAATACAAATTAGTATCCATTATCTCCATTTTTTTTTCGAATACCTATTTTTTTAAGAATACGCATAAGAAATTCCCAGTTTACTTGGTCATAAGTTTTTTCCATGTCCAATTTAATTGCCACATAATTTTTCTTGGACCTCCTTTTCGTCTTTAAAAAGAAATAAACTTCCAGGGCTATCAAATATTATCTTGTATACTTAAAACCTTTGATGAAAACTAATTGTGTTGGTGACACAATTTCCCCGTTTGAACGATTCTACTCTAAGAACCAAAATTTTGCAATAAATTTGTAGATGAAAATTGATACATGAAATTAGTCTATAATCTTTCACATTTTTTGAGACTCCCTTTTCGATACCAGTATGATGAGAGTATCATTTTCATCAAATGAGTGTTTTTCGTAAAAAAGAATTAACAAGTGCAAATATACCATCTTTTAAGATGTCCCAAAATTTCAAATTAAAAGTTTTCGAGAAGTCCATTCGGGCCTGATGCTTTTGACCCGGACATGCTAAACACCACTGCTTTTACCTTTTTAATATCCAGTATTTTTGTGAGATCCCGATTCATTTTATCTTTGATTCACATGCCGTGTGATTTGAGACCTCCTCAATTCCAGAGATTTGGTTGCTAGAGAATAGTTCACTATAATAATTAAAAATCATCTCCATGACTCAACTAGGAACTTCTTTCAATTATTATCGTAATCCTTCAGACTTACAATTCGATTAATGTTTCTACAAATAATGGTCGATGCATGAAAGAAGATTGTGTTTTATCACCTTTTTTATTCATAAGTTTCTTGCCTTATCTACCTAACACGCTTCTTCTTTGTTCCAAAGTTCTTCTAGATACTTGTTGATTTTATTTGTTGTTTCCATATTTTGGCCCGTCATCGGTTGATTTTGGATGTCCCTTAGGATATTCTAGTATTTATTGATGAGCCTCGTGTTATTTATAAATGTTTTCTTAATCCATCACATCAACGTTAAGCACGTAGCATCTTTTTTAAGGCAATTTTTATTTCAAAATTTGCGATGTTATATTTCGTTCCATACGCACATTTGACCATTTCTCTATATTTTTTACTTTTCAACCACCTGGATTCAAACATGAATTATTTCTTGTCACAGTAAACATTCGTATTTTCCCAAAGAAATAATGGATAGTAATCTGATCCAATTGCTAGTCCAGCTTTTAACCGAACACCCGGGAAGAGCTTAAGAAATCTATTAGGAGACATTGCCTTGTCCAATATTTATTTAGTGCACTCATTCCCTGTTCTTTGATTTTCCAAGTATAATAACAATCTTTTGCCGGAATCTCAATCAAATTGTTATTGTTTATGAAATTAATGAATTGAATTATTCTGTCCGATTTTGAAGCCATTTTACCTTGTTTTTCTGAGGTTTTTGCGATGTCAAAAAAATCCTCGATGACAAGGACCAGATCATCGATTGTAGACTTCCATGAAGTAATTTTGTCTCTCATATTTTGTATTTTGTTTTCATTTGTTGGATCATGTACAAAGGCAATATACCACAATACAGAATTTTATTAATTAAATTTACCGATTACAAAAGATGATTAGACAAAACCATTATAAACTTCACACACTCCTTCCAAGCTAGTAGAATATCCCCGGACCTAAATACTCTTCCATCAGGCCCAACTATATGGAATTAATTAAACATTTTAAACTGCCTACATGATTTTAGATCTTTTATTCTAATTATTGATTCATAAAGGCCAGCGATAGACGTTTTATACTTAGATGTGAGGGACTTAAATATTTCCTAGTCAAATGTGACCTCTCTCCCTGATTATTCCACACTGGCAAGCTATTGATAAAACCCAACCACTTTTGAGGACTGGGTGCCTTCCTCCAGTTTGTTCGTAAAATCGCTTTCCTTCATGGGAATCTCTCGGGTACTCGCATCATCATAGTACTACTGTCACTACTCTCTTCACCTTTGATATGTCCATCACAATCTGCTCCATTACAATAGTATACCTTTCTCTGGTCCATAATTCCTTCTTTAGTGTAGTAAGTTTTGTTGTCATTCCCTCTTAATCTCCCCAAAACTTGGTATTAAACCTCTCAAAATCTTGTATAAAGATCCTCCATAAATATATGCATCTTATTAATTCTTCTACCCATTAAGTTGAATTCCTCATGTTAAAATTTCCCATACTTAGACTATCCGTCCCCAAAGCTTGGGAATTTTTTTCTCTTTAGGTCTCTAGGACATGAAAATTGTTGCCCCGACTTAATAATTCTTCTTCTAGGAGTCATATACCATTTTTATTGAACTCCACATCTTGTCTTAAATGATAACTGGTTTGCACCGATTGCGAAACATTATCCCCGGTGCTACTATCACTACTCTCATCTCCATACAAATGAACATCGCAATCAACTCCATTACAAAAATAGACTTTCCTCAAATTTGGCTTACATTCTTCAATATCATTCATTCCATTTTCCGATGTATTCTTCTTTTCGTAAAGTTGGTACTTCACTTCGCAAAAGCTCGAGTATAAGTATTTTATGAACAATTGTTCTTTGTTAATCCTTCTTCCCATGATTTTCATGGGAATAAAGTCCGCTACATCATCAACCCGCATGCATCCCATCATAAAGCCATTAAGACGCAAAAACCAATTCCATCCAATGCTCTTTACACTAATAATCAATGTGCCAACGATATGTGCACCAACAATCTGTGTGCCAACCATTTGTGTACCAATGATAACTTCTAAAGATGTGAAGGATCTCCGAATGTACCATTTAGTATCATTATTAAAACCAAAGAGGTAGTTTTGTAAAGATCCTTTGCTTTACTTGTCTCAGAGAGATCACATGATAAACTAAATAAATATTTCAACAATTGAAAATGATAAGTTTGGGAGCTTTTGTCAGAATGTGATGTTTATCAAGATACATCATAACACCTCTACTTCCTTCCATTTGAAAGTTGCCATAGTAACAAAGCCTTTCTTCCAAATTTTCCTTAAGTTACAATTTGTGCAGCATTGAAATATCACAAAGTAACGTTACTTTATTGGTTATGCATGAGGGGGATACACCCATGCATGTTTTTGAATTTCTTAAACGAAGGATCACAATATTTTGGTAAAGAAAATAAAAGATAATATGAGATAAAAGCAGAGTTACACTCATGAAGGCACGAAGATCTTGGGAAGTATTCCAACCATATACTTTTCCCTGATCTTTATCCACCAATTGAAAAGTCTAAAACAAATTAAAATTGATCTGACCCTTCCATTGGTTTTTGTCCCTTGTCCCAATAGGAAATCTATAATAAGATTAGAGTCCTATGCTTTTCAAAAGACTCAAGCATAGGCAAAAAGGAAACATATATGTCCTTAAATTAAAATTTTGAAAAATATTAAAAATACATAACAATTCAAACCATTTCCTTTTCACAAGACTTAGAAAGTTATCAAAGAAATGGGGAAACATCCCCTAACAAACTAAAAAGATCACCAGGCAACATGGACAAGACCCACCATTCTGGCTGTGTCAAAAAGCTTCCCCTTAAAGCACCCACTTTGTAGAAAAGATAGATAGATCCTTTACGCTTCCTAATTTCCATAATCTTTCGACTAATTGTACGTGATTAGAAACCATGGTAGACATCAAGAGATTTGTGAGAAAAGATCAAACTAAAGATTCATAATTTTTTTACAGTAAGGATGGAGAACCGAGTTTTAGAGAGAGAATGTCATCGCGCAAAGTAATTTAACTAAATACTCAAGTATGTTTTGTAGCTCTAATAACAAAGTTGGTGTTTTTTTTAATAACACAAACTTATAAGAGAAAGGGTTCACGAAGTTCACATGTGCGCGAAGCAAACCTTCTTTCCTTCTGTGATATAGCTCTTATGTAACAATTCATTTTTTAACCAATCAGCTATGTGGAGCACGAACCTTCCATGTACCTCGAAGCAAGGGATTACATGTCTTTTTCACCCAGAAATTTTCGAAAATCCGACTGGCCTTTATCTCCTTCTATGGTGTACCAAAAATAACTAATAATATACAGGTTTTATTGTTATGACGACTCAATAATCTAAAGAAGAGAAGTGTGTGAAATACCCCACAGATGTGCACCATCACCACCACCATTCACGGGTGGCCCAGCCCGGACTGACGACGAGACGTGGCATGATATTGTGTGGTCGCGGGGAGTTGGAGAGTCTTTGGGAATTAAAAAATAAAAACAAAACAACTTTTGGTAGTCGGTATTCATAAGCATCTATTGGCCCAGTTTAAAAGTCACCAGAAGAGACACGTCCAACTTTGAATGGATTCCCAACAGTTCAAGAAGACACTCTTACGTGAAAGACAAGGTTTTGTGATACTCTCCTCGGCTTGATTGCATAACAACTACGTTACTCCTTCATTTAAATTCAGATTCGTTCAAGGCAATAAAATGTCTTTTCTCTTTCTGTGCTAATGTAAAAGGAAGAGTTTGGCAACCTTATTCTACATTACAAGATTACATCAAACCAAAGAAGAAAGCTTTGAGTCCCCCCTATTTTAAAGTGTTACTGAGCCAAATTAGATTAGTAATAGTAATTCATTTGAAGATACCGATCATTACCCAAAAAATCTTTTTTAACAAAATGATTGTAGAATTCACGCTGTTACTTAATTTCCTTGCAATTTATCACAAATTTAATTCAATAAAAATTAGTTTTTTATGATTATCATTACCTGTCAGCGGTTTATTGTGATCAAAACTACTTATAAATTAGTGAAAGGAAGGAATTGTTTGATAATCTTGAAATTAATCAAATTATTAATATATAGTTATCTTTTAAAAATTATTTTTTACCAATAGGGTTTAGTTATAGAATATATAGAAGGTTGGATTGAAGTCTTTGTTACTTAGTGTTGTCTAAAAGAAATCGGACGAGTACTTTCAGTAAGTTCAACCCCAATCTTGATTATTTTGTGAATGAGTAGTTTATATGTATTACAACAATTGAAACATGGACCTCATTCATAACAAGAAAGTTAAGAGATTCTATGTAATTGTCAAAAGAAATTAGCTTTGTAGACATATATTCACTTGATCATAGCTCTTTTCGTAATCATCACCGAGTAATTTTGTAAGTGTTGATTATATTTACCTGTCATTAAGCACGACACATCAAGTCAAGTTAACAATATTTATAAAATGTCAAGCCTTTTCTTTTGACTAATTTTCACATGCATAAAGCTCTTTTATTTCCTGTAGCTTAATAATTACACGATAATATTTTATTATACATTACAAATTGCAATAATCTGGTTTGGAAACCAAAAGAAATACCTTGATTAAGATTTGTCATGAGTGTCTCAAGTTGCAATTGATCCTGGTGCTGTTTTTGAGTTGCTTTCTAAATCAGGTAGCTTTGGAACAGTTAGATCATTTGCTTTACCCCACAACACAATATATACTCCCATTATAATTACCAGTCCTCCTAATATGCTGTTATACCAATACAGTACATGAGTTAAATGCCTATTTATGAATTTCTTTTTGGAGTTAAGATTAATGCAGTACTATAATCGTATAAGAAGATAGGCTTGGGACAAGACGCACCTACTTAGGCGCAATGATTCGTTAAGTAATAGTGAACTTCCTAATGCCACAAATAAAAGTGTCATTGGGTTAAACACTGAAACGAACAAAGCACCTCTTTTTCTTGAACACCATGTCATCATTATCACCACAATCCCCGAACCTAAAACTCCCTGCAATCCCAATTATACATGAGAAAAGTTGTAATTTTATTAAACTAAAGAAAATATACAAACTTCCAATATTATGCTGTGCATATCTATGGTAAACTTTGAGGAAGTTTAACGCATAAACATTAATTTGCTAGTGTAACCTACTTAATTTCATTTAAATTAAACTATGGTGCATGATATGATAATGTTACAAGGAGTAAAAGTGAGACATATAGTTTAAAATTACCAAGTAAGAAGCAGTAAATAGTCTTATATTCCAACCAAGTTTCCATTGACTCTCTTTTCTATCAATGCAGAAGGCGAAGAAAACTGACTGAATTGCACTCATCAAACTCATCAAACCGCTACTTGAATAGTGGCATGGATAACTTTTACTTATTTTAGACTATAAATCAAAACAAACACATTATTATAAATCGATAATCCTAATTCTTGTTAAAATTTCATAAAATTATGATTGAACTTACCAACAATATTATCCAGAGGGAGTAAGAGATGCAAGAGAGGAATGCCAAAATAATACCAAGTACATAATTACTAGAATTAATTGCCTTACTGGGATGATGGTGATTGTGTAATAGGTCAATGTTGGTATACCAAAAGTGGATTTGACTTCCTTTGTATAATGTAAGAAGCATTGCACCACCAACACAAACTAATGTGCCAATCACTTTAGCTTTCCCACTTTGTGTGTAAAATGACAAACTTTCAAACCTGTTCGTTCAAGTGTTTTAATTTTTCACATTCCTATTTCAATTTATATTAGTTATAAGAAAAAGGATAAGTAGAAATACCTGAGGATTATGGCTGTGATAAAAGTCATAGCGGGAACAAGGTTGTATATTGCGGTTACAAACGTAGGAGATATCAACGTTACACTTGTGAAAAATAAATTAGAAAAGAGTGATCCTCTGCATGTCCCACACAAAACATATGTTAGTTTTTATTGATTAACTATCCAAAAAGAACTAAACCAAAATACATAACCCCGTGTGATTTTTTAGTAAAACTTTTTGCTAGAATCCCACTCTAAATAACTTTTCTTTTATTTTACTTTTTACTTTTGAATCTTTCCGTATAACTTATATTTATAGAAGATATCACCCAATGACGTGGCGTGGATTGATTGGTTACAAATTATTAATGTATTTATTTTCTTGATTTGATTAAAGATTTGTAACCAACCAATTCACGCCACATCACTAGGTGACATTTGAGTGGTATGAATTTGGGTGGTATATATCATTACTTTTTATAAAATTATGCTAAATTTTTGCCTTTTCTCAATAGTTTATAAAAATAATTATTAATAATAATAATTCAAATAATAATATTTTAAAACTAGTTCAACTAATGAACTAAAATGTAAAAGCTTATATATAAAGATAACGAATGAGTCATGATCTTTTTGTTCATGTAAAATCAAAATATAAATATTTTAAAAAGAGTTAATTGCTTAAACAGTAAAAAGAATATGTGTATCAGTTTCAATAGATTCAAATTTTGAATAATCAATTAGGTATGTTTGTATTTTTAATGAAGTATGAGTTTTTATTTGGTGATTATATATTTTTTAATGAACTGGGTGTGTTTTATTAATAAATTATGTACTTAAATAGACTTTAATAGATAATAAAAATTGTTACATAAACATTAAATATTCTGAGTCAAGCATCTTTTTTAAAACAAATGCATAGTTGGAATAGAAATATTTTAAAAAATCAATGGTTTAATGGTTAGATTACTTTACAGAGATCAAGAGGTTTTTAGATTAAATATTATTGAAATTAAAATAAGTCAAAATAATTCTAAATCTAAAATGACTCTTATATATATTAAAAAAATACATATTTTAAGAAATTTCAATTGATTATAATTATTAAAGTAATTATTAATTTTTTTTGTTACATATAGGAGCTAGAGACTCTGAATCATTGACTCGGTTCAAACCTGCACCACTAGATTGGATGACCAAGACCTTGACCGGTGAGCTAATCCTAACTGGTTAAGTAATTATTAACTTTAACAATTCAGTATTTGACCAACTATATTAACAGAAAGAGAATGATATATTTAGCCTTAATTGTACAATAAATCCTTATGTTATATGAAATGGCTAAATATATATATTTTTATGTGTTTCCGACTACTACTTTTGAAATAACACGTAGATATATTTGTTACTTCTCTAACATGATATATTTGACTATTACTCGTAACTCTCGTAAGACATGAATCTCTAATACTAATGTGTTTAACCTTCATTCTTTGCTAGTATATAAATGAAAATATAGTTAAAGCTACAATATACAAGACACCAAGATACAAGATTATTCTACAACTATTACAATATAAAAATTCTAAAATTGGAGGAATTAGCATTTATTTCATATATTATCAATTAACTTTAACTTATAAATTATCCGCAGAATATGAAAAATAAATCTTACCCGAGTAAACCAGATAAAAATGATTGGAAAATGATTACCCTGGTTAGCTTTGGCCTCTTATTCCTACAATAAAATGAAGGTCCATTTTAGATCTACACCACGTCCTCAAATAACATATATAGCAGTACACAAAATCAATATTGTGAAAGGTATAACTTTAAAATGGGGTTCTTATGTATCAATTATTTTTCTTTATGAAAATTATTAATAGATATAATATTTCGTGAAAGGTAACAAATATCATAAAGTTTCATTTCTCTGGTTGTTAAGCAAAGGAAGGTCCGCTCGTTCGAAGATTCAAAGCTAACTTTTAAAAAGGGGTCTTTATACATCAATACTTTTTCTTTACAAATTAAATAATATATATGATATGATGTTTTGTTTGGGCTTTTTTGGATTAAGCTTTATTTTTCTTTTGCACTTTGATTGAGCACACTAATAACAACTATATAGTATAATGGTAGTGAGATGGAATCTTAAAAGTACGAGTTAAGGGTTCGAAGTGGTGGCCTCTAGGACCTTGAGCCCCGTCAAGTTTCAATTTTTTTTTTTTCAAGATAAAAACAAGCTTAAAAGATCGATCGATTGAATCAGCAAATCTCTAATCTTCAGAAAGCCTCCATCTGCAGGTGTTCCAAGTACAGTTCGGTCTTTCGCCAAACTACTCGAACAAGTATGGACATTGAAACGTGTAGACATGTAATGGAAAAAGACATCATCCATCTTTTCCACTACTTTCGCTATTTTTTTCATTGGTTGTATTGCCCAATTTGCTGCTAATAACCTAATACCTTATACTACAAGGTTATCTGAAAAAATCGACCTCTTACACTCTGGTGGTTCCTCAACAAGATTCCACAACTTTCTAACATCTAGATGGCCCGTAACACACACGGGTGTGAAATAAATAAGCAAAGAGACTTTGAAACCAAAGAAAAAAAAAAATTTGCGACTTTGAAACCAAAGAAAAAAAAAAGAAATATTTGTGACTTTGCTTGGTAAATAAGTATTTCATGTGTGTATTAATTAAGTTGGTAAGGCTACATAAACTTATGAAGATTGATTTAATAGTAAAATAGTTGCACAATTAGTAATTCAAAGTTTATTAATGATGCTAATATATGTAAAATTAGATAAAGTAATCAAGTATTATAAAACGGTGGGATCGAGTACGTACTGAGGGAGTCATACATATTAGCAATATTTTCATTCGATACAAGAATTACTTGATAATACATGGCTCAAAGTTCCACCATTATAATAATTATGTAAAGTACACTCATTACTCATGAGCATGTTACCATGTTTGCAAATATGTGAAGAAGAGAAGATTTTAAAGAAGATTCATATCGTAGGCTAGGAAAAATATATATGAGTGTTTAAAAATAGATTCGAAAATGCATGGTCTGGAAATAAAATATAAAGGTACGTAAAACACTATAGCTATATGTTTATAAAGAAAACTTTACCTTTCAACAACAAAGGCTATAGGGCCAAGAAAAGCGGTTGCAAAGATCCATCTATAAGCTACCATAACCCGCATAGTCATTCCATCATTATCTGCTAGTTTAGAGATAATAATATTCCCTGCAAGTAGTAACTGAACAAAAATCATGACGAGTACATGCGAGACCCCGTCAAAGGAGCTCCTCGACGTTACTTCACCTCCCTCGCCCATCGCTCTTCTCTTATTTTCTAATATTTATAAGGTGCTTATATGTTAGATATTTTAAGAGAGATATGAGATGGGGCTTATATTTATATAGGGTCCAAGCTCAGTCGAGAAGGAATTTATATGAATGAAAGAAATGGAATTTGAATTGTACACTTTTATGAAGGGTAGGAATGCAAGTGGATAATATCTTAACTTTAAGGTCAATAAGGAGAGCATAATATCGTAATATATTCTGCTTTCACCTCTTGTTACAGAATAATATACGTCCTCGTCGCAGAAAACAAGGGCATACGAAGTTTCAATGAAAGTAGACGAAATGTTTTTTTTTTGACATATACTCTAAGCAACAAAATATCATTGTTAAAGTCAGCCTGTTTCAAATTAAGAAAACCGAGGTTCAAGTTGAAACTGCACCACCTCCCAAATGGCCTCCGTTTAGCTAAACGTGTATTTCTGTCTGTCACACTATTTAGACAACGCATAATATGTTTGAATAATATATTCTCATGTAGCTTGACAATTTCCCAATTCGCAACGCGTAAACACGCCACCACGCATCTGATGATGACATAATACCTTAAATGATATCAAGGTTATTTGAACAAATAATAATTTTACCTTCGGTCTCTTCTAGACACGTCGTGGCCGCTTCTAGTATCGCTCTCGTCTAGCCTTCAGTTGCCGATTCTACCATAATTGATCTTGAAATAAGGCGTCTCTACCTGATCTAGTATCAACTCACACAATCCCGATTCTGCTAGATTCAATTTGGTTAGTAAACGAGACATCACATTTGACTATGGTATGTACCCATGGTAATTCAGCTTTAGTCCAAACAGACTTGTTTGTTTAACTTCTCAAGACGAGTTGAGTTCAAATTTAAATAAGTTGAGCCGAGCGGAGTCAAGTTCAAATCTAAACGAGTCGAGCCGAGTTTTCAACTACCCAAGTGATGTCTCCCTATTTGTTCTAATTATTAGCCCTTTGGAGACATCCTTTTAGGTGAATAAATGACTTATATGATAGACTTTTAGGCTTAATTGATCATATTGCACTTTCTTCCCTTGGAAATTGACTATTTGCGTTTTATGAGCTTTTGTGCGTAAATATGATGGTTTTTAGTGCAAAGTAAGTAGGTTCTTGAATTTCATGAAAGACCAATCCAAGGAGGAGAAGTGAGAATTAAAGTCTTAGGGTATTTTAGTGTGTTAGGAAGTACTTTTACTCGAGATTCTATTTTCAGAGTGCACTTTCCTATTTCTAATTCTTGAATTATTGATTTAATCTTTTTAAAGCATATGCGGTTTAATTATTTATTTAATGTGAAACTTTAAAAGATATATGGTAATTACTTAAAGACCAAGTCGAGATAAAGAAGTAAAGGAAAGAAGATTTACATGGAAATAAGAAGATTAAGGAAAGATATATGCAAAGAAGGAAAAGATAAAGTTGTCTTATGAATCTGAAAATCCAGCCACGTTTCAAAGACGAGCCCATAACTTAAGATTGGATAGTAATTTGGGCGAGTGGTCTGCACCAATAGAAATCTCTTTCAGAGACAAGCGGTTTCATATATTGGAACGCCTCAAACGGATAAGTATTGAATGAGATATGACCAAAATAAATCAGCAACAGAATTTTACCTTTCCTAGATTTTAGGGTTATGAATTTAAGAGTTCTTGACTTGTCTTCCACTCCAAGTAAATTCGACCTAGGGTTCCCTAACACCTATAAACAAACCCCTTAGCCTTCTCTTTTCACACACTTCAGAGAATTACACAAGAGGCTTAAGGTTTTCAAGTCAGAGGAAGAAGGGAAGGGGAAGTTAGTGCTGGAGGAATCCTGTTCTTCCATCAACAGTTATCCTACCCTTTAGGTTATCAATTTATCTTTTGTATTTGAATATGAACTCCTTTTATTTAATGTTAGTCTTTAATATAATTATGAGCTAAATTTCTTTATACTTGAGAATCGCAGTAAAGGGATGAACATTAATTAATTAATCTATGTTTTGAATTTGGGATTGTTCAGATTTAGACTGGATTGAGTTTTATATATTGGATATTACTTTGTTTTCATTACTATTTCTTTTAGGAACAACTAGAAATAGCTTTTAGTATTTGGGTTATTCACTTTAGTGGCGAAGTGATCATCCGACAGGGGGTTTGAATACAGATCTAGGTAATACCCGTGTAATGTCCGTTATTGACCGACAGACTTACCTAGTTACATAGCCAAATAGGTAAAATCATATCATCCGAAGAGGCATATTCGACCATACAGGTGTTTATAGTACTTTAGGATAGCTCCTAGGTCCACCCGACAGGGGGCTAGGAGATATTAGAGTCCCGACTAATATTATAATTCCAATTCTACCCTTAAACATAGCATAGATTATATTAATTAAGTGGATTCCTTGCGAGACTCAAGTGACTCACTTATCTGAAGTTAGTCGTTTATTTGCTTTATTTCCTTTCTGCTTATTTAATTTTAGTCTTTATTTTATTTGCATCTTTAATTTACAAAAACCAAACAAAAATTCTTATCTTTTATTTTCTGTTTAGCAATTATTCCTACTACTTGATTAATATTTGGGATGAACCTAATCCATCACTGAGAACGAACTTGATTATCATATATTACTTGGGACAACTGTACACTTGCAGTTTGTGGTTTCTCTTTATTTTTGCACTTAATTTTATAACACACCAGGACCCACCACCAAGTCAAAGATGTTAAAACTTATTTGTTTAAATTATAAAACAAGTTTTTCTAGAGTAGAACTCTAGTTGCTTGTGAATAATTTGTATTTTTACGGTTGAAACGAAACTTTCATGAACGGTTGGTATTTGATGATGTGTGCTATGGAAATATGAAGCGTAACATTAATGAAAAATTAAAAGTCCAAAGAAAATAAAAATATCGAAGTTGATATTGAAGGTCTAATACTATATTTAGAATCAATAATATATTAATCTATATAATTTATAAATATAAACAAATTGTTCACGGACGAACTCCGATGTGGGCCATTTTATATTTGAGTGACTGCTCCTTAGATGCTTAATCTATTCATAGCTCTATCTTAGATGCTTATGTTTATACTGACATAGGTAGGTTTTAAATATGTAACTCGTTATGTTATTAATCTAATGTCTTTAGCCAATGAAACATTGTTTATGTAATAAAGATTGAATTCACATGATACAAAATCATGAATTCAAATCTCATTGAAGTTAAACTAATTTAGAATATAAAGTAACTCTCCAATAATTAAAAACAATAATTTAAAATAAAATATAAGGTTCTTTAAGTAAAAGGTGAATTACCTATGGAGTTTTGAGGACAACCTTTACGTCTAGAAAAGAATCTACTAAACTATTTTTCTCTAAATGAGCTTCTGAAACTTTGTGGGTCAAGAGTATCGCTTAAGGTATATATAAGACAAAAAATAAACACACTCTCTCCTCTTCTGTTATTATTTTTCTCTATCTTCCATTACCATTTGTCTCTATCCCCATTCATTAAGTATCAACTCACTGAGTATCGATACTTTCCAACTCCGACCACAACCCACCGACCGCTAGTTCCGCGAAAAAAAGTACTGAGTACTCTGAAAAAGTAATGAGTGCTCGAAATTTTTTTACTGATTATTTGAAATTTTTTACTGAGTATCTACAAAAATTACTAGTGTATTAGGAAAAAATTGCTGAATAATCTTAAAAAAAAATTTAAACAAGTAAATAAAAAAATAAAATCTTAATTTATATTTCTATACTAAAATTATTAAAATAATAGACTAAGTAAATAAATTATTAACATTCTAACAAAGATAGAAAAAAAATATTACCTAAAATATTTGACCAAGGAAAAAGAAAGTAAAAAAAGACAAAAACCTAAGATAATACTCAACAAGAAAAAGAAAATAAAAAAATCTAGTGCAGATTTGTTGCCAAAAAAACTTCGCTAAAGGGAAAATCTTATCGGAGCTTCCCACCAAGTTGTTGCCGCCAACTTCAAGACCTGCTTCCACCGTTGAGCTCCTTCACTAAGATCTTCACGAGCATCTCTGCAACCTCGAGCATCTTCTTTACCCTAGAGCATCTCTACAACATCACGTATCAGTCCTCACAAAACTGCTTCTCACGACAGATCTACTCTATGGTAGTTTCAAAGATGGTTTCACGAACTCGAAGATGGCTTCAGGAACTCAAACTCTGTAGATGGTTCGTCGTGGCTGTGAAGCCTCACACGAGACCTTCATCCTCGCGAACATCAGAGAAGTTTTTGGTTTTGAGCTAGTTAAAGGTTCGCCATGGCTGTAGATCCAGCAACAACACGCGTGAGGAAAGGAACAACCAGAGGAGAAGATTTAATGGGTGAATGAAGGAGAAAACTCAGGTATGAGTAGAAAAAAAGGATAGATGGGAGAGAATAAAAAGAGGAAGTATTATAGGATTTAAAAAATAAAATGATTAAATTAGTATGTATAGAAAAGGAAAAATAAATGGGGGTATAATGGATAGGGAAATTTTGAAAATTAAATAAATGTTAGTATTAAATCTTATTCATGCCTTTTCGTAATAAGGGTGATTAATCCAAAAGGTCCACAACCTAACAAACTTTCTTCATAAGGTTCAACCCACTTCACTTACAATTTAGGTCCATAATACCCTTCACTGGGCTGCACGACACATCTCACTGGGCTGTGCGACATAATTCACTAGGTTGTGCAACACAATTCACTGGGTTATACGACACAATTCCTGGGTTGTATATCCATCTTCACCAGTTGTGTCACATGAATATTTATTGCTAAACAATTCAAAAAATGCAGTATAAGACCAACGATAAAGATTATTTTTTGTATCTTAATCTAGGTTCTTCGATTGTTGATGGCGTAGATGATTCGGGTTGAAGATGGTGGAGAATGGTCCACGAGTCCAGTGAGCCCAGTTGGCGTTCTAGACTATGCGCGGTGCGGCGAGCCCATTAACCAAGCAACAAGCTCATAAACCAAGCCCGGTAAAAGTCCAATAAAGGTGTCATGCGAAGACAGAGAAGAAACGATCAGACTATTCTCATTGCATCACTTCTCATACAGTAAAAGGCTTCCAACTGTCATAAAATGTCCATTGTGGGATTTGTATAAAAAAATAATAAACAACACACTGTAATTATATTTAAGTCAGATAATTTTGAAAAATTGTAAAAATGATGAGGTTAGGTTAATGATTAAATTATCTTTTAGAGTTTTAATGATAAAAATTAAGTTTTCACCTTACTTTGGGTTCTTCAATTGTTGATGATGATGGTGGAGAATGGTCCCTGTCGGCGGTTTACTTGGCTTGGTGGGAAGGTGGGTGTGAGGAGATTCCTTTTTGGTTTTTTGTTCGAGTGCTGGAGATAATTTTTAGGTTTCATGTTTTTTTCCAATATCTTTCATTCATAAAACTAATAAAGTTAGCCTATCCCTGAAGATGGCGAGTCAGCTTTTACAAGTTCCGCTAATTTAGTAAGGATAGGAAATCTATCTACGCTTAAACTTTGCCATAAGACAAGATTTTAGCTAACCAATTAGCAACTACGGTGTTTCTTCTCGAAGTGAAAGAGAAGGTAGGGTTACATAATTCAGAAATATAGTAAATACTACGAATTACATTAGAGATACTAGGATTAACTAAAGGAAGATTAGAAGCAAGAGGTTCCACGATCGCTTTGCAGTCGTTTTCAAACACGCATATTGTGTCTTTAAGTTCCTTAGCCCATAAGCATGCCTTCAAGATTCCTAATGTCTCGGCCTCCAAATAACTATCCGCTCCAATCTCCCACGAATTATATTTAATAATTTCTCCTCTATGATCCTTGATAACACACAAAATAGAAGCTTTATTAATATTGTGTGAGGCATCACAGTTTATTTTGTACCATTTGATAGGGGGGTTCCAATTACTTATTGTTTTCTTATTCTTGCCAATATCTGTTGGGTCAATTTTTTGTTTTTGTACATTTTCTATACGAGATTCACCTTCTTTTGGTTCTTTTCAACCATTCATTTTGATAAAATATTATCTTTTCTCCTCAGCCTTACAAAGTCATCCCCGAATACAATTTGTTTTTCCTTCACATCAAAATCCTTTCTTATAGGGATATTTTTTATAGTCTTCAGACTTATAGTGTCATCCTTCGACTTTAGGACAATTTTTTGTTCCTCCCGCAAGGCAGCTACGTTTTGTGTAATATTTATAGGATAGGGGGAGGATATTTTCAAAAACAAAACCATTCTTTTCCCTCCATATATGCCAATCAATTATAGCTATTTGTTCCATCAAATAATATTCTTTTCCCATTATTCTTTTAGCATCCTTCATAATGTTAGCCATCCAAGTGTCCAACTTAGTTGTACACTGGTTGCTAGTTCTTAGAGTGAGTGGAGAAGCCAACCAAACTGCTTTAGCTCAAGGGCATTCAAAAAGCAAGTGTTCAGTGGTTTCTTCCTCTTTATTACAGATATTGCATACTTTAGATGTTAATACTTTCCTATTGTAAAGGTTTACATTGATAGGTAACGTATTCTAAGTGCTTTCCATAAGACGTTTCTTATTTTTGGTGAGGTTTTTATTCCCCATACCATTTTCTAAACCACATGGTTGATACAATGTGATGTGGTAGAGGTAAGGTGGTCATTTTGTTTTTCTTCTTTCTCTGTATGTTCTTTCAGATAATGGTAAGCCACTTTAACTGGATAGATACCATTAGTACCGAGACTCCAAAAAATACAATAAGAGATAGGTACAAGAGGTATACATTTTTTAAATATTTTTTGAATAATTTCATCACTGAAGTTATTATACAAGATTTCATAATTCCAGTTTCTGGTTCCACTAATTATAAGATCACAATCTGTTTTAATATTATCATTTTTTGGTGGGACCACATTCATACAATTTGTTATACATTTATCTTTGGATAGATTTATTATCTTTCCATCACTACTTTCCAATGTAAGTGTTTTAGTACAATATCTCTTCCAGCAATAAGGCGTTTCCATCCCAAGATGGTGTATTTACAAGGGTTGCCTCAAAGAATGAACAATTATTGAAATATATAGTTTTTAAGATTTTATATAGAAGAGAATCTGTGTTATGCATAAGATTCCAGGCTTGTTTTCCAAGTAAGTATAAGTTCATAATATGTAGGGCTCTAAACCAAACCTCCTTTATATTTGTTACTAGTCACAGAAGACCATTTACTCCAATGAATTTATTTCACACCTTTACTTGTTGTATGTGATAATATGATATCACAAGTTTTAATAGGGAGCAGGTAAGATAACATATAATAATTTGGTATACATTGTAGTAAAACCTTAATCAAGACCTCCTTATTAGCTTCAGTTAAAAATATGTTTTTCCAGTTATGAATTTTCTTAATTACACTTTCAGTAAGTAAATTCAAATCCCTTATTTTTATCTTCTCCATTCTATGGGGAGTCCCAGATATTTCCCCAAGTTGTTTGTAACTTTCATATTGATTCTCTGTGCAAAAATAGTTTGAATGTGTTGAGGTGTATTGTTACTGAATTTGATCCCAATTTTATTCAGATTCAAGGTTAATCCAGTAGCTAGTGCATAGTTTGTTATAATGTCATTGAATATATTTATATCTTCATGTGTAGCACTTAGAAAAAACATGTTGTCACCAGCAAATAGTAAATGGGTAAGTTTGGGGCAATTACTAGAAATTTTTATACCCTTAAATAAACCATGATCCAATTTATGTTGTACTAGACTTGATAAGGTTTGTGTGGCAATACAAAACAGTAAGGGGGGGCAGGGGATCTCCCTATTTGATCCCTTATATGGTTTGTCCAGTTTATAAGGTTGACCATTAATAAAGACTGAATAAGAAATGGATGAGACACAGTTCATGATCAATTCACACAAATTGGTTATCAAACTCCATCTTAATCATCATTTTATATAAAAATCTCACTCTACAAATTCATATGCCTTTTATAAATCTGCTTCAACAATCATTTAGTATTTTTTAGAAGTTTCTTTTCTCTTAGGTAGTTACAGACTTCATGAGCTACCATAGAATTTTCTTGGATGTGTCTTCCAGGAACAAAAGCAAATTGTTTTCCTCTATAATATAGCTCATGAGGGGTTGTAATCTATTAACAAGAATTCTAGCTATGTGTATACAGTTTGAGACACTAATAGGTCTGAAATATTTAATATTTCTAGGATTTTCTGTTTTAGGTATCATAGAAATTTAAGTATGGTTAGTATCTTCAAGGTTAAAGTTATAACACCCAATTTAATAATATCCCAGTATTTCTTAAAAAAATAACATGGTTAGCCATCAGGACAGGGGCTTTATTAGCCCCTAATTCTTTTATAGAATTTTCAATTTCCTCAATTTTTAGAGGTTTTGTGAGGTTTTTGTTCATATTTTGAGTTATGACCAGTTTAATAATATCTAAGATTTTTGAAGAATCCCTTTTACCAACACTTTTAAAAAAATTATTGAAATAATTCATAATGTTAGAGTGTAAATGGTTAGGATCAGTTAACCAAACCCCTTTATCATTTTGAATTCTAGAGATTTTATTAGTTTTTCTTCTTTCTTTTGTAGAAGCATGGAATCAGGAGGTATTTCTATCTCCTTTTTTAGCCAATATACTCTAGACTTAGAGGCCCAAAAAATCTGTTCAATTTTCTATATTGTTTCAATCTCTTTCACTATACAGTTGTATTGATCTTTATCATGATCATTGCAAATTGTAAAATTAGTGACAATTCTTAATTGTTCCATAAGAAGATCAATTCTTTTTTATTATTGTTAAACTTTCTTTTGCTCCAGACTATAAGTAATCTCTTACACATATTTAAGTTGGTTTTGAGCTTGTTATTTGTTATAGACTTAATAGTATTTCAAGATTCCCATACATTCTTTACTATTTCATAACACTCTTTTTCTTCTAGCCGGTAATTTTCAAGGTAGAATCTCTTATGATTTTTAGTATTTTTTCACTGAAGTGAAGTAATAAAGGGCTGTGATCAAAACCTAAAGCCGGGAGTAGGGAGACCTAAGCTTCAGGGTATAATTTAGACCAAACTTTATTACTAAGATTTATGTCTAGGAGTTTTTTTTAATAAATTTACTCCTAGCTCTTCTGTTGGACAATGACAAGGAGCATCCTTTACTAACCAATTGTTCTGGTTTGTTATGTATAATAAAACTATTAAATTTTTTCATATGAATATTGATTTTATTATCTCCTCCAAATTTTACTAAATCTGGTATTATTAAAATCTCCTATTTTTTTGTTACATAGGAGAGCCACTTTGGACTTGGAGTCATTGACTCGGTTCGAACTGCGCCACTAGATTGGATGACCAAAACCCTAGCCAGTGAGAGGAATCACCTATTAAATTCCAAGGAATATCGCTATTTGGGTTGCATTCCGCAATTTCTTTTAAGGAGTTCTATTTTTCTGCATCATATGGAGAACCATATATAAACGTTGTTTGTATTGGTCCCCGTCTGCACATTTAATTTCACAATGACACAGATGTTCATTTTGTTTTATAATTTTGATATCATTTTTATTTCTACTTAATAAAGCTAAACCTCCACTAATCCCTATAGGTTCGACAGTAGTAATAAGCTCTATTTTCATAAGGGAAGTGATTTTAATAAGAACTGGAAATTGATTTTTAGTTTCTAAAAGAAAATTACCTTAGGTCGATATCTGATTCTAATATCGATAAGGGTCTGGACCGCTAGGGGTGTGCCAATTTGCTGGCAGTTCTAGGCCAGGTTTATCATATCTCTTTTTGGGATTGATGTAGGTCAATCCCGAAAACCGTGTCAACATTTGATACCCGCTCTGCCAAAATATCACCTTCTTCGTTACCCATTATATTATCTTCAATTGACTCTATGGCCCTCCAATCTTTTGTAGCCGCTCTAAATTTCCACATAATTTTGTTACAATTATACTCTGAACAGAATTTGCTAGACTGTTTCTCCATTTTGTAGCTTCTTCTGATAGATATTCTTGCATTTTCCATGATTTAATCTCCATCAGATTTCTTATAGTTGGTTTCAGGTGGTGAGGTGAAAGGAGAGTTTGGTAGTAGTGGTAGTTTAGAGATGGATATGTGAGGAGATTGGAGGTTGATGATGGATAGGGCAGAAGAAACTTTGGGAGTGAAAGGGATAGCGAGAGGGACGGGAGATGGATTAGGTTTTTTAATTAGGGATGATAAGGTTTGACTTAAGTCACGGGATGGAGAAAGAAGTTTGGGGTAAAGGCTTGGTGAAATTGTGACTTTTGGGCTGGGAGAAAGGGTTGAAGGTTTGGGCCTCCTTGGGTTAGGCTTAAAAAAGAACCAAAAGCAATGTCGTTAATATATTGTGGAGAAGAGTTTACTTTTTAATTAAAAGCCCATCCAGATCAACCATATTGTTTTTTTTCTTCTAATTCCTCTTTCTTTTTCGTTTTATGTGACTCTCCATTTCAGAAAATACCACTTTGTTATACTTCATTGTACCAAACTTGGATTTTCCTTCTCCATTACCTCCACTTACTCCAAATTCAAAAAAAAAATCTTTGTCTCTTTAGGCCTAATGATAGGGGTGGTACTGATAACATTAGTATTTTGTCCTTTGTCGTTAGCAGACAGAATTTGAGACGGTAAATTGGATACTGAGTTGAGTTTGACCGATTTTGAGTTCCAACTCGGTTTGAAGGTTTTTTCCATACTGTCAATGAATTTTCTGGTACCAATTTCTTTCTTAGTTTTGTGGGTAATGGATGATTTAGAAGGGCCCCAGGTTGATAACTTTACCCAACTACCCAATTTGGGTTATGCCATTTGATTGCTACAACTCTGACATCCGTAGTCTAATAAACCATATTTATAGCAAACATGTCCAACGTTTTCATATCGGAAGTTGATCCAAAATTTTGAGTTTTCATCCTCCCAGTAGTTTATACTAGTTGTGATGGGTTTTACTAATTTCCAATCAAGTTGAACTCTTGTAATCAATTTATCATCGGTTATAGAGGATTCTGGTAATTCGGTATGGTGTACCTTTCCAAAATAGGACATCAATTTTTCAATACACTTATGAGATAATAGGGAATTTGGTGTACCAGTAAACTACACCCAAAAGGTAGTATGCTAGACTGAATTTCTTCCCCCATTGTTGTATTGATTGATAGCAAAATGTTTACTCATGATAGTTCATGGTCTTTGATTCCAGACTTTAAGTTTATCTTTATCGGATTTGAATTTGAGAACAACTTCATTGTGTCCTAATTTTTTTAGTTTCAATTTGTTCTTCAAGAGCTCAGTACTTGTTAATGTGATTTTTGATATACATGTAGTTAACACTCTCTTTGAGTAACCAGTTAAGATTAGCTCACTGGCTAGGGTCTTGGTCATCCAATCTTGTAGTGCAGGTTCTAACCGAGTCAATGACTCCGAGTCCAAAGTGGCTCTCCTATGTAACCAAAAAAAAAACACTCTCTTTGAGCATCAATTTTTCTATCAGCTTGAACTCAAAAACAAGCTTGTATTTCGAGTTTTCTTTAGGTGTGATTACTAAATTACCTTTTCGAGAGAGAGAGATGATTTTTTGATGAGTGGAAAGTCATGTTAAACAAAATTGTTTGATAAAGATTGTTTAATATAGGAAGAGATTTAATATACTAGTAGGTTGTGTTGTAAGAAAAGGAGAAAAAAAAATATGATTATGAGTTGGTTTTGTGGTTGTGTGAGGGTAGTGATGGTGGTGGTGATGGGGAAAGGTTTTCTAGAGAGAAAATCGACTAACATAACGTGAGCTGTGAACTGTAGTTGGTTTCATGTTTCAATATTATTCAACCTTTACTTTTTATTTTTACTTTTTGTTTTGAAATTTAGTAACGTTTTTGGTTGTATATTTTTTATTTTTTATTTTTTTATTTTTTATTTTTAATAATTTAATTTATTATTTTGTTTTATAAGGTCAGATTAGGTGTATCATAATATGCATATGTTTATAAAAATGTTTTCAGTATCTCCTGGGAATAACTCTTTAAAGAAATCATAATAATAATAACTTCAACCAAGGGGGAAAAACCGGAAAAGGAATAGGACCATTTTAATACCGATACAATGAACAATATCCTTTTCCTCTATAAACGGGAATGGCAATCACTGTTTTGGGTTCCTCATGAATAATATTATCAACTAGCTAGGCTGTATTCTTTTATTTGAAATGACATACATGGTCTGCATAATTTATAGAAAAGAAGTGACTTATAAGTAAACAATAATAGAGAATAATCTTGACCCACGACACTAATTAAGCATTTTAATTCCCCACATCTTCCTTCAATGTATACCAATGTGTCTACGCCGTCTGACCACGAGTTTTTTCATCAAAATTAGATACAAGTGCAAAGGATCATAAAAGTTGACCAAAAAAAAGAGATCATAAATTCATAATATTCATTTTAGTTTTTTCAAGTTCTATGAATAGTATTAGATGTCTTTCTTATACGTAGATATACTGTTTCTTACTTTACAAATGGTGTCTTAGAATGAAACGTTATCCTTTCCGAGATTTTTTAAGAGTAAGAATTGAGTTTAGCGATGAATTTCAAATTCCTTATGTCTTTTGAGAGACGTTATTTGAATAAATACAAAGTAACCTTAATTACCTAAAAAGTAAAATATTACCACAAATAAAAGAGCTTGATTTAAATCACCCATATATCATGATAAAGTGATAAATTTTGTGAAGGAGCTCCTTTAATGTAAAAATGATATTTCGTATGTCGAAAACGACCTCTTTTATAAGCGTTACTAGACGGGTCATTGAGATTTGGACGATTTATGCACTTTTTGTTGCATATATAGGGATATTAAGTTTCTAAGGCCAACAGTCCACTCTCTTTTATAATATAAAGCTCATTTCTAAGTATTAGTTAGAAGACCAACTAAAGGGGATAAAAAACCCCAAAATATCCCTACCCCCTATCACACACAAATATAATTGAAAAACCCAAACCCCAGCCTTATTAAACAACTACCTATCCCTTTTGTCTTCTTCACTGTGAGCCACCAGTACCCCTTCTCTCTCTCTGCAGAAAACCGACTCACCACTCTTTTTCTCTATTCACACCCAACCCTCCCTCACCATTACCATCTACCTTCCTCCCCTCTGACCAACTCAACCCACCCAGATTCACCATTGCCTCAACACCAAGTCGCTGGTACTCACTGACGAACCAAGCCCAACCCAAGCTACTCTGACCTCTCTTTGTCCAAGTTTGCACCACCACCCCTCCCTCTGCCTAGCACTGTGACGCCCCCTCCCCCTCCCTTTTCCCACCTCCCCAAACGTGTCTCTTCCACCTCACCATTCTCCTCACCTTCCTGCAGAACCCAGCCCCACCGTCCCACCACCACCACCACTGCTCGATGCCCTCCTCCCTCCCTCGTTTGCAACACTGCTCGAAGACGTTCACCCTCCCTCCGTTGTGACGAACAACACCGACGCTACCTCCCTCCAGCACCGTAGAGCTCCACCACTGCTGTTGTGACGCACCACCAACACCATGAAGCACTTCTCCCATCACCATCATGGGTACAACCCACCTCCTGCAGACGAAACACCGTCTGGACGCGCCGCTGCTGTTGAAGAAACCCTTCCCCCGCCGTTGTTGTGGGTCTCACCTTCCCCCACCAGATCAGATCTGACCATTCAAGGTACAGTGTTGGTTTTTTATAATAGATTTTCTTTTAAATTTTTGTTTCACTGTTTTTTCTTTGGTTTCAGATTTGCTGCATTTGGCGTTGCCATAGAAGATGAGTTAGGATGGGCTGCTAGGGTACCAAATTTTTGGATATAGTGACCTGGGTCCAGCCCCTTGGTGAAGAAAAGTCATGATAGGTGAAGGGTACAACCCAATAAAGGCGTTTTGGGTTATGGGGTGAGGTGGTTTGGGTCATGGGTCGGTAACCCTAACGAGATGGGTCCGTACCCATATAGACAAAATAACAAATGAATTAAAAAAATCAAAGAAGGAATTAATTAAAAAAATAAAACAAGTCGTGGGTACGTACCCATAGGGGTTTATTCCGTGGACTATAAAAAAATTCATGTGGGTCTGGCCCCATGCCGAGTTTATTTAAGAAATGATAACGAATATTCGTAGGTCTGTAACTTCGAAAACCTAAAAAATTCTCTTTTCAACTAAGGGGTATAAAGGTCCAAATTCAAACCAGAATGTTAAACTTAAGCTTTAAAAAGGGAGATAATGATACACATGGTCTTGAAGACACCACCTCTTTTCCAATCCCACCCCTACTTTTTGCTCTTCTTACTAAAGACCTCCAATAAGATTTAACACTAAGATCAAAAAACCCGATTACAATTATACCCCTTTTTGTTTTTTCTTCCTCTCTTCGTTTTCCCGAAACAAAAAAATCTCTCCTCTCTCTATCTCTCTCCACTCTCTATGGCCACCACCACCACCAATCTCAGCTTATTTCCGGCGAGCTTAAAAACAAGCCACACCGCCTCATGTTCCAGCTCACCACCACCGCCGCTTCTTGTTCGAGTTCACCAGCAGCAGTTCGGAGATCCAGGCGGTGAAGAAGACCGGAGTTGCAGCGCCGAGATCCGTGAGCAGCATTTTCCAGTAGCAGATCAGAGCAGCCATGGAGCTTCACAGATGCCTTCGTGACGTGAGAAAGAGTTGCGCTTAGCTTGGGTTCTCCGGTGAGCTTTTGCAGGCAGAAAGGAGTACACGAGTTGCTGGTCCGGTGGTGCTCCGCCGTCCTGGTTTGCATCGCCGACGAGAAGAGTATAAGGCTGGTGGTGGTGGTTTTCTGCAACAGATCTGCGCTGGTGCTGCAACAGATCTCGAGTTGCAGCAGGATCTTGGAGATAAAACGTGGAGGTGGTGGACAGGTGCTCCGGCGAAGCTTGAAGACAGCCGCTGCAGCATCTCAGCAACTCCGGTGGCTTCTTTCACGGCTTCCTGTTCCGATCTGCTGGTTTCCGTCTTCGTCTTCTTCGATCCAGTGAAGATCTCGAAGATTCGCTGCAGTTTTGCAGAAGATTTTTTGGTGCTGCAAGTATTGGTGGCGAGAGGTGGTGCTGGTGGCGGCGCGAGGTGGTGCTTCATTCGAGGGATGTTTAGAGTTTTTTTTTTTGTAAAATTTGCTCAAACCAGATCTGGTCAAACCAGATTTTTTAGTATTTTTCTTTTTTTGTAATTTGATTATTTTTGCCTTCTTTTAGCTGATGATGTAATAAGTTTGTAAATAAATTGAAAAAGTGAATAAAAATATTTTTAGTCATATTACTCATTGTTTTTTAATAATACTCTATAGTATTTATAGAGTACTCATTAAAATTATTAGAGTACTCATCAAAATTGTGGGATTACTCAGCAAAATTGTCGGAGTACTCAGCAATTTGTCGGAGTACTCAGCAAATTGTGCCGATACTCTATGTTTTTCCGGTGACCTGTGACTGGTGGTCGGAGGTCGGAGGTAGATGGGTAGTGGTAGGTAGTGGAGAGAGAAACAGTGGCATCACATTTTTTTATCTTTTAATACTAGTAAAGGTAGAAAAGACAATTGTCAAAACAGAGGTTTCTAATAAGAAGGAATTCCTGGACCATACTCTATAGAAAAGAAATATGGTCTTCAAGACTCTATATCTCATTCACCCTTAAAAATGGTTTTTTTTTAGTTTGACTTTAAATTATAATTGTGGCCAAAAGTCGGCTTCAATTTGTATTTTCTTCGCATATATATATTTTGTTTATTAATAATCTATCTACCATTCAAACTAAAATAAATAATTTAGGGTTTGAATTGAGTGGGTTAATAAATAAGAAAGGAGACAAGAGAACGTGCGGTGGTCCTCGATCATAGGTTCATGGTATATACTAGTACTAGTATATTGTATTGTATTAGCTGCAAACTGGGGATGGAAGATCTGGACGCGACTAACTAGAGATATGAATCATCATCGATATCATTCATACTTTTCTGGAGCTTTTGATGTTCAATGCACTCTTATTCTAATCAATCTATATTAATTATTTCAATTTCATTTATAATCTAGGTGTAAATTAATCATTTAGTCGGTTATGGGATCAGTTGTTGATCAAAATATTGGTTACTCGTCTCGCATTATCATGCACGAAAACACGTAAAAGAAGATACAGATCACTAATTAATCAAGTACTTTTGAGTACTTTTATCTTTTTTATTTCTAAGACATCTCCAGTGGATATTTTATTTTCATATTTTATTTATATAATTTCTTTTTTGGCATTTAAGAAAGAATATTACAAATAAAGATTACATAGATATTTAAAAAACTCAAAAAACTAATGAGAAAGGTATCATTTCAACTGAAAAGGTCAATATTCCTCAAAATACACTGGGCAAGGGCGTCAGCTATAAATAGGGGTGCGGAAAACAAAACCAAACCAATCCAAAAAAATTGAAAAAAACCGATAACCGACAAAACCATTCGGTTCGGTATAAATTTTTTTAAAAACCAAAAAGTTCGGTTCGGTACGGTTTTCTGTGCTACACCAAACCGAAAAAACCTAACCAAAAAAAAAAAATTAAGACATTCTTGAATTTAATTTATATTATTTAACAGATTATGACAATGGGATATAAAATGGAATAAATTTTAAAAATAAAAATATTCATATATGACAAGCACTGCCGCTAAAAATGTCATATTGTGCAACATATCTTTACGTATGTCATTAGTCGAAATATCTTAAAAAATCTTTCGCTTATTGATAGTTGTTGAAGGTAAAGTATACAAATTAAATTATATATATTCCTTTACAATTATTTGTTTACGATTAATGCATAATATTTGAGTTTCAAAAATGCAATTTCCAATAAGGATCAATAACATGAAAATTGAACACTTCATATATGGATTTGTTAGAAAACAAAATGTCATGTAAAAACCCTTAAATCTATCCAAACTATCGGATTAAACACATACCAAAACCGAAAAAATACCGAACCGAACGTATAGCGAACCGAAAACCGACAAACCGAACCAATAAAAACTGTTCGGTTTGATACCGGCACCTTTAAAAACCGAACTATTCGGTTTCGGTTTCGTTTACGGCCAAAAAAACGAGGGGAACTGAGCCGTTCTCACCCCTCGCTGTAAAGTTAACTTTTTTACTTATATATGAAACCTTCCAAAGTGGAAAACAGTTTAACCAAATTCCGAGTCCAGCAAGAAGCGTTTAGGCTCCAGTGGTGCCCAACCCGATTATTAATACCTTGAACTAACTCAAGGTTATCAGAGTAAAATGAACAACTCTGTATGTTGAAATTCCCTGCAGATCTCATGGCGAGAAGGAGAGCCCAGGCTTCTCCTTCAATAACATAAATAAAAACCTAAAGTTCACATATCATTATTCTTATATAAAAATAATTACTTCCTAATTTACTAGCAACCCACATCTCTCATACAAATATATATTTGCAACTAAGCCTCACAAAAACATCACACTAAAATCTAAAAACTCCATCAAACCGAGATTAGAGAGCAAAACGTTTTATTAAATTATGATAATATCGCGGGTTATACGAATATATATGTATCAAGTGCATAATTATACAATACCTAATATTTTCATATACCGCATCAAAATACAATTACTCTAGAAATTTAATACATTCTTCTATAGTTTATCAGTTTCAGTTACTCTATAGTTATTGGTGGTGGAAAAGGTGTGAAAAAATAACATATAAATATAGACAATCATAAATGACGCACACCCTATACTACCACGAGAAGCTCACTGCAAGTGCACATATCGTTTGCAATTTATAGTTTATAAGTAAGATTCGTTCTCAGGTATTTATCGTTTAGCTCAGACTCGTGTTTAGATAAGAAAGAGTAGTGGAGCTTAATTTTGAAAACTAAAAGACAATAATAAAGAGATAAATATTTGTTTGGTTTTCTGAATAAGAATTGATGAAATTAATAATTAATTAAATAATCATGCAAATAAATAAACTTATAGAAGGGGGACGCGAATATAGCTTAGGTTGGCTAGTATGCACTTATCCTCCTAAATTGTATTCCCATTATAAGGGTGATTTAAGCTTTAAGTAAGTATAAATAGTCACGATTCTATACTCCGTTTAACTCCCGTCAGGGTAGACTTAGGGGGAAACCTCAACACTACCAGGGAACTTGGGTAAGGGGACACTGCGCAATGATCGGTGGTTAAACTAAATCTTAATAACTATCTAGCTAGGCAAGACCGCCAGGATCACTACTGCACACTAGACGATTATGTGGTGTTGTCAATAACTGAATCTCTGGTCAGGGCGACAATCCAACAACTAAGATTGGCTAGATCTATGGTTGGAATAGGTCAAAGCACATAACACAGATATGTAAAAGAAGTTCAATCAATTAACTATCACTTTTACAAATAACATATAATATAGAAACAGAATTCAAGAATTATACATATATAGGTGTTAGGTCGAAATATAGGTTCTGGGTCAAGTCTTGGATTCCTAATCTAACTCTAATTCGTATTCCTTAATAATAAGGGTTGGTTGACCTTTGGAGTTTGTAAAAACTATAACTTCTTCGTTACATCTCCAAATCTAGTGATCTTTAAATCGAAACGTTCGCAATTCAAAGACCTTTCCAAATCTAAAAGGGCTCCTCGATTTTGTGCAGCATCAAGAATACTACACGTCTTTACAGCTGGACAACAACTTTTGCCAGCTTTCGCACTTTCCTAAAACCAGGTTCTTTCCTTTTAACTCTTAATTTCACCTTGGATCTTCTTTCTTTAATTCCTTAACATTGATTTGGCATCTAATATTACCATTATACCTAAAAGCTTCCCATTTAACATACAAATTACACAAAAAACACAAAAAACACTCTAAAAGTAATAATCCTCCAATTCAAGGCAAAAATTAAGAAACTAACGATTAAGAGGAAAAATCCCTCAACTAAGAACATCAAAACTAGATTAATTCATCACATATATGGAGACATCGGTTATACTCCCTATATACTATTCACTCATACTTTTAAATTTATATTTTAATAATATTAAAAATTTATTAATATTATAATATAAAATTTTGTTGGTATATTATTTAGATAAAACACTGAATTGTTTTATATTTATACTTTTATAATATACATTTATATGCATGAGTTATTTGATATATATATATATATATATATATATATATATATATATATATATATATATATATATATATATATATATATATATATATATATATATATATATATATATATAAATTTGATTATAAATATAATATTACTTTTTACCATTCAATTTTTTTTTTTTTAAAAAAAACTTGATTTCTACCTAATCTCACTTTTATAATTTTTCAGAATTTTTAGATTCAAGTTTATATTAAAACTGATCTTGTATATAATATAATACAAATCACATAATTTTTTTTATCTGAAAATCAATTATATAATTTTTTTAAACAAATTAAATAATAAACAATATGACATTGCTTTTACTGTATGAACAATGATGCAATAAGAATAGTGCATATAGGAAGACGACTACGTGTAAGTTTAGTGGGTCCTATTATTTGGCGCAACTAATGGAGTGAGGCATTTACTCATATACGACATCTTTTGAATTATTTTGCAGTAATCTCCATATGGCAAAACTGTTAGAGATGGTCTAACATAAGCATCAAGCTTATGGAACACCAACTAATAAATCGACATAATATAACAAAAAATTGGAATCAAATAAACAAAAAGAGAGAAAGTATAAAGAGTTTTCTCTTAATTTTTTTATAATTTAGCGCCATTTTAACTTCTCGTTCTTTCATATCAACTTCAATGGCTACCAAATCATTGCTAAAAACACTTGTATCCATTCGCCGGATGATCTTGATCCCAGAGACGTTGCAAGAAATCACTTTGAAACTGTCACCACAAAGCCAATAGACTCCATGAACCTCACGTCATGGGTAAATCCGGGAATCTAGTCTTCCCCGAGCATGAATAAGCTCATGTTATATCATTACTCACTGAACAATGGTGTTTTTGGACCTTCTTTGGCTTTCTCTCAAGGTGTTCGGTTTGTTAGTTGTAAACCACAAGTTATTAGGGTTGAAACCATCATGGAGGAGGAGAGGAGCTCCCTCCACCCCTTTCCTTTTACTCAGCTCCGCTACTATAGCACATCACCCACCTAGCTTGGACTGAAATCTCACTTTGCAGGGGAGCCTCCTAGCTCAGCCAAAGGAGATCTCTAGGAGTAACCCCATTTTCATGAGCTTGGGGACAAATCTGGCACATTAGGAACAAGCTTAGTTGAGACTAACACCTCTTTGGAGGAAAAAGCATCATTACTCCATGGAATGGACGAAGAAGGAAAAATCATGGGATTAATTAAAAACACACCAAATGTTTATTAAGGTCTTCAAACAAACTCCTTCATGCCTATTCTAAGATGCAATTGATCACATGCCTAATATAAATGAAACATCTTATGCATCAATAGTGTGGTCACTTTAGGACATGAGAGGAACACCTAAGAACCCATGAACATGGTTGGGGATTTGGTTACGAATATGATAAGTTTAGAGTTGACCAAACAGAGAAAGAGTAAGCAACTAAGTTGTATTATCAGAGTGTTCTTCTCAATAATATGAAGGCTTTGGTATGAATGAAATTACAATACTACGAGCCTATACAAGGGAAAAAATATAATTGTTAAAGAGCGATGTTTTGACCGTGGAAAAAGCAACTGGCTTCTCATTATTTGGATATGTTGTGGGAGTAAAGAGGACGTATATGGTGGATATTCATAAAATTGAAAAAGATTGGATTGTGAGTTGTATATCTGTAAACATTCGAGTAGGTGGTTTTTCTTTAAGTTAAAAAAAGACGACGACCAGAGGCGTATTCTTACAAAGGGTCCTTTATTGTCTTATGTAAGAATGCTCTTACTTTGGAAAATACCAAATTTATTTTACTTCAGAAACCTTGAGATTACAAAGATTCGCACTTGGATTATTATTTGAAACTTACCAGATTAAGTACGTATAAACCAAGGTATAGCTAAAATTGCCTCACTAGTCGGAAAACGTATAAGAATTGATGCGGTTACGATGGTTAGTCAAGACATTTGTTATGCGTGAGTACTTACTAAACTATATTTGACAAAACCGTGCAAGTAAATTATCAAAGTTACTTCACCCAAAGGTTAAGATATTTCCCTCCATGTTGAATTCGATAACTTTCTTCTTGTTGTTCTAAGTGTAAGGCATTTGGGCATTTCAAAGCTAAATTTTTCTATGAGGATAAACGAATCTTTTATGGAGACATGTGCTTGGATTCTTTTTCGCAGCTGCGGAAAAAGTAGTTATGAATAGTTCTGCGAAGTCCAAGTATGTGCAACTGAATAGTTTAAAAAATTGCCATTGCATACCTCTTTCGAAATAACATCCAAAAGCTAGGTTGGCTACTACTCTAGATGACAAATCAAGACAGGATACCTGCATCCCTATTTTCCTAGAAGAAACCTGCAGTTTTCCACAACAGGTCCAAAAAACAAATCAAAGATCCAACAGAAGTATGAACTTTGGGATATTTGTAGAATAATGAAGCCCAAATCGATAAAACTGACAAAGCTTGTACAGAACCACCAATTATTTCATACATCATGAGTCTATGCACACATTTAGGAAGTTGTGAAGATACATTCACGAGCTAAACAATACTAAACATGTCTATAGAGCATAATAACTCTCTGATGGATCTAGACCTGCAGAAAAATCACAAAAATCAAATAGGCAGTCTGTAGAAGCAAAATTTGGAATTCAAAACTACCCAAAAAAGTTGATCTAGTGTTGTAGCTACAACATGTTCAAGTTTGATTTATGTACCAAATTTGGAAAAAACTTCAAGATAAACTCTATTGAAAGGAATCGTGTACTAATCTAGAGAGTGGGAGTAGAATTTAGATGAAGAATGAGAGTTTTGCAGAGAGTTCGAGCAAGGAACATGTGGAGGTTAATTTGGGTGCTTTGGGTTTTTGGGGTAATTCGAGGTATTTGGGTAATTCGTGAAGTTTGGGTAGTGAGAAAGCGTAATATTTGAGAGGAATTGAAAAAGAATCTCTTTTGTAATGGTGGTTGGCAAACAGATTAAGAAACAAAAGCCTGGTAACTAAAGGAAACTTGTGGAGAAGAGAGAAGAAGATCACCTAAAAAGGAATATTTGGAGGGCTAAAGTCGCTAACTTAAAAAGCGCAACAGGAGAAAATCACTCAAAATATTGTAATGATTATCACGGCATGGAACACTAGGGGGTTCGCTTCACCCCAAAGAGGCGAGTGGTAGTTAGGATCAATCGAAGAAAGGATATTGACGTTCTGGGAATTTTGGAAACTAGGAGTACTAGAGTTAGTGTATATAACTTTATGTGAACTATGCTACAAGGTTGGAAACATGTGGATAATTTTAATATATTCAAACATTGAAGGCTTTTGCCAGTTTAGGACCCGGATAAAGTCAAAGTTGAGATAAATTTGACGACACCTCAAGCTAAACATTGCAAAATGGTAGGTAAGGTAACTGCAGTTAGCCTCTACACCTCTTTTTTGGTTATGGATTCAATGATAAGATTGAGAGAAATGACTTATATAGAAGGAATTAGTGGACCATGACACTAATTTTGATAATCAATGGCTCCTTCTTGGTGATTTCAACAACATTTTAGATCACAATGAAAGGAAACCCGGAAAGGTAACGAGTTTGAAATTGTTGTAACACTATTGGAATTGAGAACCTACAATATTTGGGTCAATTATTTTGTGGGACAATAATCACATACTAAGTCGAGTAGATCGAGCGATAGGTAATCGAAAGCTTGAAGCCTCGAACCACATATAAATCTCGTATGAAGTCTTTCTTGGAATACATTATTGAAAAAGTGCAAAATTGATTTTTTTTTTCTAGAAGAATGATGGACGAGAACATTCACCTTATGCAAGAGCTATTGAGATTATACAAAAATAACAGTAGTTTGTCGTGATGCACTATTAAAATTGTTTTGTGCAAGGCTTATGACTCAAATTATTGGGAGTTTCTTCATTAGGTACTCAAAGTTCTCTACTTTTTGATTAAATATATTAATTGAATAATAGAGTGTGTTACTACCCCTTCTTACTCAATGACTTTAAATGCAGAAGTGCATGGATTCTTCAAGAGGGAAAGACTTGAGACAAGGTAATCCTCTTTCACCATACCTTTTTATCTTGTGTCTTGAATACCTTTTGAGACTTTTAAAGAGAGATATGAATGTTGGTTTAAATATCGCCCAAAGTATGGGAAAAATAAGATCACCCACTTAGCATTCGTCGATGACCTGATGCTTGTTGCTAAAGGAGACCACGCTTTGCTTAAAATCCTCATGAATAGTTTAAAAGATTTTGGTAAGTGCTTGGGGCTTCACCTTAATTTACTCAAATCGAACATATATTATGCAGGTATTAAGAGTGAAGTTGTTGAAAGTATTTTGGAAACAACACAACTTGAGAAGGTATTGTGCCAATTTGATAATTAGGTGCCTCTCTTGGAGCTTCGATCTTACTTTCGAGAGATTATAAGCCTCTTATTGACAAGTTAGCGATTTATGTTAAATCTTGGAACGTACATTCTCTTTCACATGCGGGTCGCCTTAAACTTATTAAAATCGATACTTCAAAGGGGTTGTGTGCCTTGGTTGACTATATCTACGGTACCAGTTTTTGTGGGTTGTGAGTATTTGTAGAAACATGTTGATGTATCCATTTTTGTGATGGATCAATCCATTCACGAGATATATTTTTAGGGTTTTGTTAAGCCTGAGTGAGGGATTATTCCCTAGTAACTTGTGTGTTTTTGTGTATATCTTAGGTACTTGGAACCTATAATACATTGAGATGGTGATAAAAAGTGAAGAAAACAATATCACCCTTAGTTATGTAAAAAAAGAAAGATTCGACCACTTTTAGAAAGTAAAGCTTGTGCCGACCAGATATTAAAAATGGATTTTGCGAGGTGCCATGCGAAATTGACAAGGATTCTTATAGATCCCTTCCATATGTAGATAGTATTTGAAGTCTAAGCGTGTAAAATTTGATGGCTTACGATTCAAAGCTATAACAAAGAAGGTATGTTTTTTCCGCTATCGTTGGTCAAACCAGAAATCTCTTAAGAAAAACGGGATTTGGCTATTTTAACCTACCCGAGTAGGCCCAAGTGGACCCAAAACGTTTTATATCAGTTATATAATTATTTTAGAAGTCAAAATACAGCATCCATCCATTAGAAGAAGAGCGAAAAACGTTGGGAGCCAGAGATGAGTAGAGGAGAGGGGTTTCTACACCTAATTTCACTATTCTTCCTAATTCAAACTCTGGTTGCTATCATTTCGAAGGGTCAACTTATTTTGTTTTCTCTTTTAAACATGATTTTTGTATTATTTACTACTGGTATTTATTATTTGAGTATGAATTTAACCTGTTAATTGCTTGAGAATTGCTTATGTATGAACCCTAAAAGATTAATTTGATGTTATTTGGATTTTGAAATTAAATAAGCTGAGTTTATTTCCGTTGTCTATATATCTTAAGCTTATACTCGTATCTTGATCACATATTGGGTAGTTATGGTAATCGAGTTAGCATCTGGAAAGGGTTTGGTTATGGCCATAAAATAGGCGCTTGGTGTGCGTTAGTGAACCGACGGGTCTTGACTAGACAAGTAGTCATTAGGGTTTGAACTTCATCTGAATTTGAGTACGATAGCTTCTCAATCTATCCAGAAGGGATTTGGGAAGAATATTGAGTCCCGATTAGCGTGAAATATCTAATTTACCCTTATATCTAGAAACATCGAATTTGTTGATTTAAGGAATTACTAGCAAGACTCAAGCATATCTCTCTCATACTCAATCCTTTCTTTATTATTTTATTTACATTTTGTATTTAATTATTTGAAATTTATTTTTAATTAAAAAAATCAAACAAACATTTTATTTATATTATATGTCAATTATCTGCAACTAAACTATTACACTAAAAAACACTTAAACTGTAACTTTGACAGTCCATGTGGAGACGATAACCCTCATAGTTAACTTTTATTATCTCTCAATGACCCGTACAGTTGCGGGAAGTCACCCTCCTTTAGTGTTGTTTTTTATGTTACACCTTTGAGGATGACAAGTTTTTGGCACCGCTGTCGGGGACTATATTGTTATATGTTTATGTTTTTAGTTAGTATAGTAGTGTTAGTTGTTTTTTGTGTTACATTGGTTTAGTTGTTTTTGTATCTTACAGATTCTAGTTGCGCAAGAAGATATGGAAAATTTGACTGCTCAAGTGAACGTAGAAGAGAATAAATATTCAAGGTGCACAAGTTCCACCTAGGGTCGTGCATTGGTTTATGTAACCTCATGAGCAACAACCTTTACGATTCCCGCTTCTTGGGATCTGCCAACTGCTATTCAAGCCATGAAATTCAATCCCAACACGGGTATGATTAATCAATTTTCTACATACGACCATTATAGCATGTCTTCCCATGACGATCCCGTGCGAGCAATGCAAAAATTCATGCAAATTTACGATGTGTACATCAAATCAAGATGTTACTCAAGAACATGGGTATCTTGTCATGCTCCCATTTTTCCTTATCGAAGAAGCGAGTGAGTGGTACGATCTACAACCAAATGAATTCATCACTACGGGGAACCAATTGCCAAATACATTTTTGATAGGTACTATCCTCAAAGTGAACGACTATGTGGTCAACTAAACTTGACGAAATTCTATCAGGAATAAGGCTTGACATTAGGAGCAACTTGGACTCGATTCCAATCATGCTTGAAGAAATGTCCACTACATGGGTACACCCGGAAATTGCAATTGGGTATGTATTATCGAAGTTTAGATTTCCTACTCCAAGGAAAAATCTGATATATTATGTGGAAGCGGTTTTATGATGGTGATCGCTAATCATGTGTTTGTCATTATATATAGAGCTGAGCGAAACGAGATGAGTTGGAAACCAGCGAGAACATTGGTATGAGTTTCAGAAAGAGGTACATTCGATTTAGATAATGAAGTCGCGTTGAATGCAAAAATGCCGCTTTAGAGAATAAGGTAAAACAATTGTCCCTAAACAACAGTCAAGCTATTGTGAGTGTGGTTCAAGATCCATAGAGTTTCCTGTCTTGTGGGGAGTTTGATCATGTATGGGAAGAGTGTCCCAATAATCCTGAATAGACATTTTTCGTATCTACTCGAGGGAACCACCATTCGGGTGGTCAATGCTATGGTCAATACAATGAAAATTATCCAGGACTCCAACGGTCTAATCCTAATGGGGTCGTCAATCAAGGTACCATCTATCAACCTCGAACCCAAGAGACTAATTATCAATCAAGGTTTCAAAATCATTTAAGTGAAACCCATGACAAATAAAACATCTGATATATATATATACACATTATTTTATTCATAATTTCATCATAGAGAGAGAGAGAGAAATTCGATAGAGAGGAGGAATCAACAGAAGTTGGAGCACCACAACAGCATTTCTGCATCATTATGCGGCTACAATTAGGGTAAATTGTATTAAATTCTTAGCTTAATTATGTTTATAATCTTTTTACTCTTTAAATTTTATTTTTAATCATGAACTAATCATCCCATAGCTTGGGTTTGCACTATGTATAACCCTTGATTACTATTTTCTATGCTATTATTATTTGGGATTAATTTTAATTGATTTGAGAAATTTATTTCATAATTGTATTGTCTATGTGACATTAATTACATCCCTTTCTCTGGCCAAGTATAGGTCAACCCTTAGTAATTAAGTTTATCACCCTGACAGGGGGTCCAAATATTGAGAACGATACATAATCATCTAGTATGCAGTAGTGATCTTGACAAGCTTGCCTAACTAGATAGTTATTAGGGTTAGAAATTAATCACTGATCATTTCCTAAGGTCCCCTTACCCATGTCCCCAACTTATGTTGAAGTTGCCTTCTAAGCTACCCTGACGGGAATTAGAAGGATTATAGAATCCCGATTACTTATATTAGCTCAATTCTCCCTTATAATTAGAATATCAACTTAGTTGGATAGGTGCATACTAGCAGACTTAAGCTATATCTCATCTCCATTCTTATTCATCTCATTCCATTGAATTAGTAGTTAATTTCATATTTTTCAATTTTATTTATAAAACCAATCTTCTTTACTTTATGTTTTAGTTTAAACAAGTAAATCTAACTACATTATTATATGAACACGAGTTTGAGCTAACTGACCAGAATACCTGAGAACAAACATTTACTTAACTTATTATTACTTGCGAGCTATCCGTGCACTTGCAGAGAGTTCTTGTGGTTTTCTCGAGGTGTGTACTTTTATTATTATTTATTTATCATACCTTGGACCCACTAAGTGGTCGTTCTTGTTGTAATATTTAAATCAAACACTTAGGGTTTTGCTCTTGATGTATATTAGAGAAGAGTGGGTTTACAGGTTGAGATTGGGCCTACTAAAAATCTCACTCGGGTCGTGACTTATTCGATAATTTTTTTGAAAGATCGGTTGTGGTTGAGCCTAGAAAAAACACATTGTACATGTTTCATTTTCACCTTCAAGTCCTTCAGGAGTGCAAACCATCCTAAAATGATTGTGTAATCTCTAATCCTTGCTCTTAACATAACTTTTATTTGCATGCTTAGATTAAATTATGTTATCATAATCTTCACCCTTGCATGATCTTAGAAGTTTTGTAAATTGTCTTAAAGTAGTTTCTTCTACCTAAATAATTGTAAAGAAAAGTTTTCAATTAGTAATGACAAATCACAATCGACAAGTGAAGTTTACATAACATCATTGATGGTAGCACCGATAACCTCTAACGGTGACACTGAGAATCTCTATATGTGACTCTGAGTATTTTCTTGTGGTGATACTAAGCCTCTCAGATGATGACACTGGACAGTGCAAGAACACAAAAAATTATAAAATTACCAAGCAAATATGATATGTAATTCGATTTGGACATTGATCAATTCTTCTAGTTCTATTATTAATGTAATTATACACTGTGCAATTTGAATTCGATACTAATTAGCAAAATCACACTAAGCAAAATTTCAATCATTATTAATCAATGCATTTATTAAAAATATAATGATATATACCATCCAAATTCATATCACCCAACATACCATCCATGACGTACTGTGATCTGGTTGGAAGTAAATCGTTAATTTATTTATTTACTTGATTTGTTTAACGATTTATTTTCATCCACCTCACGCTACGTCATGGATGATATGTTGGGTGATATATATCATTACTTTTTTTAAAAGTCGCTAAATTTGTGTAACACTGAACAAATAAAATTAAAAATAAAAAACGGTGCTTCTTATCAATGTCCAGTTTATTTGTTTTATGAAGAACTTTCGTCTATGTTTTTTAGATATTCCATATCATGTATCATTATTGACTTCATCTACTGAAGTATTATTTAAAAACAAAAACATCTTGATATTAGACTAGGAGAGACTTTCAAAAAGAATTGGGTCAATATCTTCTTTTTTCTTTGATATATAAGAGGTCCCAAGGACCGGGAAATAAAACTACATGTTACTGGGTCAATATTTCTCACTGATAATAGTTGAGAATATTTGTGGATTATCATGAAAATATTAGTAAAACCAAATTTGATCTCGAGTAAATATATTTTTGAAAACAGAAAGAAAAAGTATAATACTCCACCCAATCCTTGGTGGAAGACATGTTATAATTTGTTGGACATCCAATTCTTTTTGTACATGTGAGATATGGAGGATAGGATCATCTGTCTTATCGAACTCATCCCTAATAATGGAATTCGATTGATATGAATGTCGTGTAGTGCAGCTATATTATTTGATTATAATATTTATTTTGAATGAGTGAAGTGAAAAAAGAAGCAAATATTGTCATGTTTTCTATTGCTTCATTTCCACGCACATCACCAATAATATAAAGGATATGGATTTATTACATTAAATTCCCTGCAATTCCACTTTTAGATCACCAAGCTAAATATAATAATCGATTCATTGCACAACACATTGTTTGCACAAAAAGAAAAAAAAAATCCCTGTGATTCTCCCAATTAGTTATACCATTTGTTAATTAAAAAATACAAGCATAAAATGACTAATATACTCACGTTAAATAAGTTATTTTTCACATATCTCATTTTCAACTAATTGAGTCAACTTAGCTTTCCTTTTCCCTTTAATTCCAATTGAGTCAATGTAATAGAAGCTTTGTAAAAGAATTACAAACTTTTAAGAAAGCTGCAAAAAGATGGACACAGTAGAGGAGAGATGCGTAAATTTGATTTTAGATTAAAACACTTAAAGAAAGCAAACTTAAGGGTTTGCATTGGGTTTTTAATTAGATTATTTTACCACATGAGAATTAACCAATAATAATAAAAACCATCTTTATCAATTACGACATAATTATATTTTACCCCAACTACATAACTAGTTGTGTATGGTGTTACTCCATAGATATCAATAGTCTGGTATAAAATTCAACTCCAAACAATAATATCCATTTTGTCTACACACTAAACTAGTACAAGGCAATATTAAAAAAACAAAACACCAAATTTTATCTAGTTGGTCTTCATCAAAGTCAAGCTGTTCGCAGAGGAGGAGAAACAAGAATTACACCATCTCCCCGCACAAAGAGAAAAGGAATTGCCCGTTTTGTTGTCTGAAAAGTAAAGAAATGCATAATTTAGTCATCCAATTGGCATATATAATAAAAATGGTAATCTTTTCATTAATATTGGAAACACTTATCCAACTTGTGAAAAAACATTTAACTATATCAGTATCATACCCGAACTATCTCCTCATAAGTTTCATCATCAATTTCAATTGTGGTCACAGTTTCCTCCACATCACCAAGAATCATATTCAAGTGCTGATCATATGCCTGCAAGGAAAAAATAATATGAATTTGAGGTTACCTCATATACATTTCGAAGACACATATAAGCATTTGGTTACAAAACTTATAAAGATTGAGAATCTTTTATGAAGCTACTAGATGTCCAATTTTATCCACCAATATCATGTGCATTTAAATTAGATCCGATAGCTCACGTTTTCTTATATATAATTTCTCAGAGCTGTGTTTCAAAATATAGCAAATATAACACCTCTGTTATACATTAACAATGCATATTTGGGTCACTGCCCGGGGCTGACACGGACCAATTGTGCAATTTTTGAAATAAGATGGGTATATTGGGCAATTTCGTATGATGCAGGGAGCAATAGTACAATTAACCCACCATTAAACCTGGCTTTGTATACATCATGTCTTATGTTTTATTTGTTAACTTCCCTCATTTAAAAATAAGTAAATTTACTTATTAATTTCAATCTTCAATATCATTGGCAAATATTCAATCATTTCGTGCCTTCTGGAATCCTTCAGCAAATTTAGACCTATTTCTAACATACAATTACATACCCAATTCATATTATTTATTTCTTTACATCTATATGTATAAAGCCCTAAATTAAAATTGGAAGATTAATGGTGAAGATATAAAAGATGTGAAGAATTATGAAAAAAGTAAGAAGAAAACGTACGTGAAGCTTGCCACGGAGCTCTCTATCGGAACGGAGCTTAACGTAAATGCGTTCGTCGAGACTGAGACGGATGAGATCCAGTGGCTCTTTCACTGTGCTCTCTTCTTCACTACCCATTTTTTCTGCTTTCTTTTGCTTTTCCCCCTCTCTTCTCTGGTCTATAGAGCGATTATTAGCGCAGTCACGTTTACCCTATGTTTTGCTCTTTAATAAATTACCCAAAAGCTCCTTCTTCTTTAAAAATGTGACAATTCTATCCCTCATCTTTTACTTTTTTTTTTTTGTCAATAAGCTACAACATAACCGAACCTATTTATAACTATTACACAAATTAATCAGAAAATTATCCGAGTTGTTCAATGAGAAGTCAACCCATCCAGAAAGCTCGATGTTCCTTCGCGTACATTTGGCCAACGCATCCGAAGTAGAATTAAACTTCCTATGAATGTAGGCAATTTTCCAACAATTGGAAAGACCTAACCTTTTCCTGATCTCAGCCAGGATTGGTTTAAGACTCCAATCCCTCATCTTTTACAACGTAATACTTTTTAAATTTGAAAACTTCACTTAATATTCCGTCATAACTTTTTTCTTGACGGGTACAAGAAAAGGAAAAAAACGATAGAAGCCTAGCTGAGCTCTATCCTGTTAAACTGCTTGAAAATAGACGTATCAAAGAAGCTTCCGTGCGGTTGAGCGGCTCCATGTCTAGATTTCTTAGCAAGCAGGTTTGTTTGTTCGTTCATTCTTCGTGGTATGTGCTTGAAGGTGATCGGTCCAAACTTACTAGCCATTTGATTAATCTCCCGGATGACTGAATTCTCCAATTTGCAGTTGACATCTTCCTAATACCCTTAAGGTTGTCTTATAAAATAGTTTTGTCTTCCTCTAAGAAATATGCACATTTTCTTGTTGCTTTCAAGACAGCAATGGCCTCCCCTTCAAGTATTGTATCGCACATTAAGTATTTTTGTGGTTGTTCTGCAACCTCTAACGCTTTATGTATATGAAAAATCCCTATTCCCATTTCTTCGTAAGAGTTATGAAAAGATGCATCACATAAAAAGATAATAGAAGACCCGTTAAGAGATATATCATAATTTTGAATAAATCTAGTTTGTATCTTTTGGGTATCTTTGGTTATAATGTTCCTCCAATCAGATCCATATAGCTCTTTCATTAAATTTGTTTGTTGTATAATTAACTTTGTCCCCATCAATAAGATTATCCTAGGGGACAACTTTTAGTTTTGCTTTCCAAATGTTCCACATAGTAATCATTATATAGTTAAAAACTTTCCCTTTTATCCCACCCTTCTTCTGAGAAGCTTTTTATTAAGTTCATCATCCTTGAGCCCTAGTCATCTTGTTGACTTGAATCTGATTTAATTTGTAAAGAAAATCATACCCAAATAGCTTTGGTAATTCCCTCATAACTCTTGTTAAGGGTTTCGATCCAACATGCCTTGTCTTTATTACCCTAAAAGAGTTTTTTTTTGTTAGAGACCACATATTTGATAAATTACTAAATTAAGTTCTATTAAAAAAAAATTCATGTGTAAAAAAAAAAGTGACAAAGTGAACATTGAACATATCTGACACTGAACAAACACAAAATCTAATAACCACTAATGATCGACACATCGTCGTCGACGGTGACGCTGAGCATACTCAAAATTAAATTACCAGAGCTATCTCTGGCGATGTCACTAAGCATACTTAGTAAATTTGACACTTGGTATGAATTTTACTTTAAACATATTTATAAGTGAGCATTACTGAGCGTAAAAAAAACACTAAGTATGCTATTCGTGACATCTTGAACACGTCTTCATTGGACATACTTAGTATTCAAGATTTTTAGCATATATCATGCTCAGTGTTCTACCGTGAGTCAGACATGAATACTTACACAGCAAAATTAAAACAGTTAATTAACTTGTTTAATCATTTTTCTAATATTATTACACTATAGAAAAGTAAAAGAAATATTCTACATAATAAAAAACACTTTAAATGCTTAGTTCAAATTTTAAATTTGTTTTTTTTTGCTAAACTAATTATATTATAATTAACAAACAACAACGAAATGTTGACCGGAGAAGAAATAACCAAACAATTGCTGATGTCAGCACAATAAATTCAGCATGTTGATGTTAGCTTCATCTTCTTCACCAGAAGTTGAAAAATCCACAACCAATCATGGTTGATATGAGGTTTCTTCACATGAGTGTCGCCACCCCTACAAGAAGAAGTAAATGACGGTGCCACCACCACCACCACTTGAGCTCCTCGCCTAACCACCAAATCCAGCCAACACCACATCGTAGCCACCACAATCTCTGTTTACACCATGATATGAGCCTATTACAACCTCCACTACCACTACATGTTCAACCACAATTGGCGAGGAATTTTGCTACACCACGACCTGAGATTCGAACTAGCCACCACGAACAGCCTCCTTAAACCAACACCACGAAAATTCCCGCCTCTGTTGTTTCTGAGTTGAAATTAACTCTGTTGTTGCTTATTCAAACCATCCACCGAGATCCAAGTATCGCATTCAAAGCTCACTTTTCTGTTGAGCTTTCTTGAGAGCTCCGATATTGAACCTTGAGCTGCCACTGTCAAAGTTTCGAAGCACGCACATCATTCAAAATCCAATCTTAGAACCTCCACATCACCGTCATAGAACCACCACCACCACCACTGCCATGTTCACATTTACCAAATTCGGAGAAGAGGAATCTAGTTTTTGTATTTTAATGTGTATGTGTTTAGAGTTTAAGGTTTAAATGAGATGCATCATTGGGGTATGAAAAATACTATAAGGTGATTTGTAGTGCTTTTCATTTTGTCATAGAATCTACTTTAAATTGCATTAGTATTGAATCTGATGCAACAATTGTTCTTCATGTTATACAGTCTCTAAGCACAAACTACTCATGGAATAGGCCTATCCTTGAAGACATTAGAAGTATGGCTAAACCCCACCCTTAAATCAAGTTTTAGGGGATAAGAAGGACAACTAATAAGGCAGCTGACTGGATTGCTAAAACTTTTCTTAACTCTATTCTTCCTATTGATACGTATATTAAGTATTTACCTGACTTTTATCTTATTGTTTGTAATGACTTGGGAATTTTTGTTTCAATTGGAGAGGGGTAATCCCTCTAGCTTGATGTATTTTGATAAAAGTTCTTTTGGACATTTTTTTCTTTTGTAAAATATTAGATATTGTAGAATTAAACCAAATTCTATACTAAAATTCCAATTTAAACCAAATTCATAATTTTATTATAAAATTAATAGAATTAAAAGGCTAATTAATTTTTAGAGTTATTAAGTTAAAGGGTCCAAATACACAAACATAACCCGCACAAAATCCATATTTTTTTATCCCCTCAAAAGATCCATAATTTTTATGTTTTAATATTTCTACCCGTAAATTATAATAAATAAATTAAATATTATTTATATATTAAAATTATAATTTTAAGATAAAAAACAAAAAAAATCAAAGTTGAAAAACAATGAAACATAAAACAAAAAGAAAAAGTAAACGTTGAAAAACAATGTACCATAAAACCCAAAACTCATCTCTTCACAGTTGCAGGAAAAGAATAACAAACAAACAATCATCTCTTCACATTCACTTTCTAACCGCTCTTCTGCACAAGAAAGCCGCTACCATTGGGGAACCAATCTTCACCATCATCAATCCGAATTGGCCACCAAGCCGCTCTTCTATACAAGAAAGCCGCCACCACTGGGGAACAAATCTCCACCATCATCAACCTGGCTTGGCCACCAAGTCGCTCCTGCACAAGAAAACTGCCTCTACTACGGGCCCCTTCTCCACCATCATCAACCCGGCTTGGCTATGCCATCAACAATCGAAGAACCCAACTTAAGATAAAAATCATTTTTATCATTGAAACTCTAATAAAATTAATTTTTACCATCAACAAAGAACCCACGTTAAGGTAAAAATAATAATTTTTACCATTAAAGGAATGGATTTTAGATTTTATGTTTCTTTGTTTTTCAATTTACTTTTTTTTGTACTGAAATATTTCAACTTCTCTGGTTGCACATTTTTTTTTATCTTAAAAATTATAATTTTATTTTGAAGGATTTTATAGGGTTGATGTTAAATTGCGTTTATGTGAAATTTTGAATGGTACTGACAACCCACTGTTTTGTACTACCATCCAATTTTTTTTGTACTGTCAACCCACAATTTTTATATTGCATCGTTTTTGCACTGTCAAATCATGATTTTGTGGTGTCAACCCATTGTCTTTACACAGTTAACCCACGGGTTTTGCAGTATCGCCAGATTATTTTTGTACTGTCAACTGACTATTTTTATTCATGCTTCTAACCCCTGATTTTTAATTGATTTTTGTGTTTGTTTTTATGCACATGCAAGTTTGACAATTTAAGTAAGTGATTTGATTCTATTTTATAAAATAGGAAAAAATTTGGATAGTTTAGTTTTAGAATAGAAAATATTATAATTATAGAACTATTTCAATTTTAAAATTTTATAATATAAGAATGTGTTAATTATATGTTTCTTAATATGGAAAGTAAATATTTTTTATGGAATAATTTATTTGAAAAGGGATATTCTGAACATTTGTTTGCATTAGACTTTTTTGGCCAAATTGATAGATTATGAACTTCATGAGTAAATTACCCTAATTTTTTTGACACTTTATCTTTATAATGTAACCTTAAATAGACTAATTCTTTTTTGGATTTGGGCCAAATTGGCTATAATTGAAAATATATGTACAAAATATATTGTAATTAAAAGATCGTAGCCAAAATTAGCGTAACCGGTATATATGTTATGAGTAATGATATTTGTCACTCTTTTTTGGTTCACCCTTGTATCACCCCTTATGTGTCACCTTATGTTTCATCAAATCAAAGATAGAGAAAATAATAATTAGGAAAGAGAAATACTCTAATTGGTGTTTAAAATCTCCACACAGGAGGTGATATAAGGGTGAACCTGACAAATATCATTACTCATATATTATCAATACATTTTGGGACTTTAATTTTTTAATTGGGAATTTTATTGTTTATGGCCCCAAGGCCATCCCAAATACTAAAACCAGCTCCCCACTACCTAATCCTTTATAACCCAACTAGAAATAGGAAAATATCCCATAAAAAAACCTCCCTCGCCATTCTATTCACTGTAAAACGTTTTTTTCAAAACAAAAACTCTATTAGGGTCCATAAATAAATCCCATTCTCTCCCTCTCCTTGTTCTCTCTCTTATTCCTTTCTCCTGACCCTTTCTTTTCTCTCTCGTACAAGAACAACAAACAAAAAGATATCTCCCTTACATATTTGAGCTTCTCCCCCACCAAACCTCTCTCCTGCACAAGAAACCCGTACTTCCCAATGGACCATTCTCCACCTTCACCAAGCCTTTATCATGCACAATAAAACCGCCACCACCCGCCATTTCTAATGGACCATTCCCCACCTTCACCAAGCCTTTCTCCTGCACAATAAAAGCGCCCTCGCCTGGACCATTCTCCACCACACAAAGAACCCAAAGAAATGTAATCTTTTTGAGATTTCTTTTAGTTTTTTGTTCCAGTGCTGTATGAAGATTTATTTTTGTTTTTTGTTCAAATGGTGAGTGTGAAGAGATACGAGTAAGAAGTGATTTTTTTGTTTTTGTTTTTTGGTTCAATATGAGTGTGAAGAGATTATCTTTTTGTTTTCTGTTTCAATAGGAGTGTGAAGAGTCTTTCTTTGTTTTTTGTTCCAATGCAATGTGAAAAGATTTTTTTTTGTTTTTTGTTTTTTTATTGTTCCAATGCGAGGTTGAAGAGCTTTCTTTCTGTTTTTTTTTCAACGTTGGCTGTGAAGAAAATTTCTTTTTGTTTTTTATTCCAACGTTGAGTGTGAAGAGATTTTCTATTTTCTTTTTGATGTTATGCACTAATTTGTTAGAATTATTTTTGCAGTAAATATCTATTTGACACAACTGGGTGAGATGGTCTAACATAACCCATACAAAAGTCATTGAACCAACCAAGCTAAAGAACTGTGTACGTACCCACCTGGATATACACATGCTGTCGTCAAATTAGGTATGTATCCACCTGAGTACACATACTACTGTTGTTAGAACTGGGCACGTACTCACCTGGGATTCGTTCTACTACGGTATGAGCTACGTGGGGTATACACACCTACTTGTGATGGGTACATACCCGTGCAGTTGATTTGCTTGTGATATTTGTTAGTTGTCGGATCTGTACGGGTACATACTCAGTAGACCTTAAAACAGTAGCTTGGATTGAGTTATCTAAATAAATACAGACTCATCTCTCTATACTTTGAATTGGGTACATACGAGCTGGTTATATACCCATCACGGACCTTGACTTGGACAAAAATCAATTGAGTTTATACCCAAATTCTTGTAGAGACCTATAATGCAATAATATTAAAAATGACTTTATAACAAAAACAAAAACAAACATGGGTACATATGTACTGAAAAACGGTTATTGAATACGTACCCAACATGCATATAACCGTGTTGAAAAAACAAATGAACAAAAAGAGTCAAAAATTATATTTTAAAGGGAAGGTAAAATTAAAACATTATGACTTTTATAGGATTAATTTTAAATTAGCCCTTATAATATAAATTATTTTCTACATTATAATTTTACTAGTCTTGTTGGTAATATGTACAATTGAGATTGGCTCTTGACATTCTTTCAATTGAGGATGGCACTGTTATTAAACCCTTTAACTATCCCCTTCCCTGAAATGAGGAGAATTGAAAAAAAAAAAATGAAATAAGGAGGATTGTAACGATTGGTTGTAGAGCAGATTCTATCATCAATAGTCCATTACAAAGTTTCGTAGTAAGGAGTACTGTAAAGTTTGTCCACTATTAACTCGTTTACTATCTGATTTACACCTCGCCGTTATTGATTTTCCCATTTCAGTTTATGACTATAATATACAGAGTCCATCAAGAAGAAAAAAACAAAAACAATCCGAAAAAATATTAGAAAATTATAAATCAACACAGCTTATATATTAAAGAAATAGCTAGGCCTTAACAATTTCAGTGTTCCATTCATGCACAATTGATCACCATTTCCAGAATACATTTGAACCACACTTGTATTTGTCCTTCCCTTCGCATTCCAATTTCAAGTCCTCAGAGATAAATGGCACTTCCTGCAATTTACAATGGTCCAGCAACAAACAATATCATTCTCATATCGCGAAAATGATAAATTTTAATCAAATTATTAAAATTAAAAGACTGATCGAACCTTTAGCTTGGCAAGATCTTGGCAGCCAGTAAAGTTTTCCGGGAATTTGCATGTACCGAATTGAACTGTATTAGCACGTGCAAAGTTTGCACCACTTGTCGCCAATCTCTTCTTGTCGTTTAGCTCCTTCAGTGTTTAAATTAATTATACATCAACACATATATGTTTAAGACTATAGATAAACATTATGATAATCAGCATATAGATGTGACAAGGTTTAATTAATTAAGCAGCAAACCTTGTTAGCCTTGCTCCTTTCAAGATATGCATCAAAGACACTGGCATTTGCTGAAGAAGTGGAGGCAGTAGCAGTGAAAAGGGCAGCTCCGAGGCAAAGAAGAGCAGCTCTTCTTCCCTGACCCTCATTGTTAGCATCAGAAACAACTTTAGCAGCCTGTTGAGCCTTAATTATTGGAAACTTTTGACCGGGAGATGCAACACAAGGCATTGAGACAAGTTTAGAGTTGAGATCATGAGATGATCCCATACCTGAGATAGCATAATTGCAGGCCAACACCCTGGAGTTAATTGAAGCCATTGTTTGTTAATTGGTAGATAAAATGAATAAAAATATAGGTTATAAGGCAAAATGATTGATACATGGTTGTTGGGATTTGGTTTATATTGATGAGTTTTGAGAGGTGAGATGGCGATTGTAATGAAGGTTGTGGTAGGAGTGTGGATAAGGTAAGATTGCCTCCCTTTCTCCTATTGGCAAATTTGAACTTCGCGTGTGTTAGTTTTGTGGTGACTATAAGGTCTGGTGCCCACATTCTGATCTAAATGTGTTTCTTATTTTTGTAAATGTTGATAACCTTGTTTTACTTTCAAACAAGATCATGTGAAAATATTAAAGTATTAAAGTTCTATTTGTTTTCGTAAAAGTAAAGGGTATTTTCTGTTTTTAGTTTCTTATATATTTTAAAATACTAATAAAAATGTGATTGACTAGAGAAAATGAAAACAATTTTTGAAAAATTAAATGAAACACTGCTATATTGGAGAACGTGAAATCGACGTTTTCTATATTTTATGAACATTTTGAAAAGAATTCGAAAATCATTTTCTAAAAATATATTTTTAAAAACAAAAAATTTGTTTTTCCATTATTTTATTTTATTTTGAAGATTTTGTTTTTTCATAACTTATTTTATTATTATTCTTAGTATTCTTTTCTTTTTATCTCAAACCTTAATCCTGCCCCCAACTCAGTTCTGTCCCACGTTTCCCTTATCCCGCACTCTATTCTCCAACATAGAACCAATTTTGTGGTGCTATTTGTCACGATGAGGCAAAGGTCAATGTGGTGTACGGGTGAGAGGTTGCACTAATCGAGGTGATATGAGTAGATCTAATGATCGTTGATAGAATGTGAAGTGCCCGACCAATAAAGATATACAAACTGTGGAACTTTGATATCTATTGTTGGTGATAGTTGGTTGATTATGTCCTAGGTTGAGTGTAATGGCCTAAGATAGGATAAAGATTATGGACCACGTGAAGGTGTGCCTCCCGATGACACTCAAACCTTTAAGTGAGTATTGGGACCGAGGACCGTAGAGAAAATATATGGAACTAAGTCTGACAATATTACTGAACAGTGTAAGAATATAAGTAATGCCTTTTTAGGCGCATGACATTGGTATTTTTAGGTGACCAAGACCCAGTATACCAAATTTGGCTTTTGTCGTATTATCTGTAGCAATAGCTCGGGAGGCATTATCCTTGGCGGACTATGAAGCGATCTTATTCTCTCGTCCAGTTTGGAAATAAACACCTTGGGGTAATGTCGAGCCACCAATGTTTATTTTTTTGGTCGACTGAGGTTGTGGTTTATCCGACATTCATGGAATAGCATGTCCGAGTCTATCAATACCCCCTTTGATCTGTGTGGTTAAGGCTGAATATAACTGCATGCCCAGTTAGGGAGTTCACTCACTTTCTTCATTATGTTGACATGGATGGTGGTTATGGCAAGTTTAATTTTGTTTCATCTTGGGACACGTGTTTACTCAAAATTTGTCATGTCGTCGTGATTGCCTTGGTATTCATAGAAGCCACGTGCGGCGTCTATGCGAAATTTAAGGAATCAAAACATTATGACCTCGTGAAGGTGAACTGTCAAGATCCCCTATACATATGAGGTTCACCTACCATTTTCCCCCCTAATGGCTATTATTTCCCTTCATACTTCCCTCATATTACCGCCTTCTATATTGAGGGATTTTTCAGGCAACTTAGCTCAAGGACAAGGGATTTTTAAAAAATCTCGACGAGAAGGAACCTTTGGGTAGTCTCCCTCCACCCTTAGTCGATCTCGTTTCTCAACCACCGGGTTCGAATTTGCATGTCTCGACATGAAATTTTTTGACAACCATTGAGAGAATTAGTTCAAAGGTTAGCTGGACCTTCACTTCGCATGATTCCTCACCCTCCCCAACCCATTGTTGAAGCAAATTTAGTTGTTGTATATGATAATCTTTTGTCCTATATGGAACACAAACCTGGGACTCCTGCCCTTGAGGAGTTTGGGGTTGAGCATAGGGTTCGGGAGCTCAGTTTTCACATGTTTTCCAAGGTTGTGAAGATAGGCGATATTTATACAGGGTTGGAAATTTGATAACCCTCTGTAAACAAGAGGACTTGTCGGCCTTGCGAGGGTGAGATAGCCATTTACACTTGTACCTTCGATATGGTACCGCAAATTCCTTTCAGACCTCTCATTTTAGCTTTTTATAGACGATACAACTCGTGTGATATTCAACTTGCTCTGAATGCTTGGGACAAATATTGATATCTTCCATGCCATATGTATCACTCTTCTAGGTTTCCTTCAATCTGGAAAGTTATTTGTCTATATTTATCAGTTAACTGAATGAAAAGGCATGACTGAGACGAGATGGTATTACGTAAATCCTCAGTTTAAGAAGGGTCATCGATCGATTAAAGATTTTACTTTGAGTCATAGGGTATGTCATAATATCTAGATTTTTGTGAAAGGGATAGGGGAAAGGGTAATTTGTGGTCGTTAAAGACCTCTTGGGGGTTTGTTGCAGATGATCGAAGTGGGACGATGATAGAGCGTAATATGATCCCTACTGATTGCCAAAATCTTTAAAGTCAACATTCCTTGATTAAAGGAGGGACTTGAGGGCAGTAGGTCGGGCAAATTCAGGTGGTCGTCCATTTCATCGCCAAATATTTTCCATTTCGAGGCCCTTGACCCCATGGACATTTTTTATTTGGGTTATATCCTTATTTATTTTTTATAACAGGAACTCAAAAGAAGTTGGGATGTAGGGGCAGAAGGGAGAGGCCCAATCCCTCAACTTCCACTGACATATAATATTCCCCTCGCCGCCCTTACAAATCCCCTTCTCTAAATGCAGAGGCATCGGGAGGTAAACCCTCTCATTACTTAGGCTAAAGATATAGTGGGCAAGCCCAAAAAGATGATCAACTCTCTTTCCTTCATGATATTTTCTAGTTATCATATATTACTTTGTGATAGGAGTAAATGGATACTTATTAGTAAGCTCTAAGTGTGCCACTATTTGACGCTTATTTTCTGATATATCATTTATTCATTTTTGGGTAGCTAACCTATTTGTCGTGCTTTCAAATATGATTCCCCAAGCTTAAATACCTTGTTGAATACAAGAAGAAAAAATACCAAGAAAATTAACCCTCGTGGACCTCCTCGTAACCCCATTAGGTTTTGTGGGAGTCCTTGACCCGATGCTCTTTCCCCTTTCCAACAGATTCCATACTCAAAGGTAAAGTAAACTAGCTGAGGGTTCTTCGAACCCGATCTAGAAGAGGAGAAAGATTTATACATAAATCTCTCGTTGTGGGTATCAATCATCGAGCGCTCTACCAGTGTAGGCTCATGTTTTTCTCCACTTTTACTCATCAAATCCAATCTCCGGTAGTTCCATCCCCGCCGACCATTGTTCTTGACCAATTAATGGATATGACCATGGCGTGCGTGTTATTGAAATACCTCCTATGAGAAATGAGTGTATGTCAGGTGTAGTTGTTTATGTATCATTTCTCAATTATATTGTCAGTCTTTGTTTTGTTTCTTGTTTGGACAACAAGAGCAGGTTCATAGTTTTCTTTGTACGGGAAAGGAAATTTTTCTGAGGTCGAGTAACTATGTGCTGAGAGGTATGTTACATGGAAGGATTAACCTTGCAATCGAGGCTTCATAGAGACAATAACGAGATAACTAAGTTGTCGGTGGTTCACGGGGGTTTTGAGCGCAAGCTTTGAAATTTGTTGAATATTAAACTGAAGACTCTAACTGAGGCAGACATCGAAAACATGGATCTGAAGATTTATCTGAGCAGCTAAGCTCGTCTATATAATTGGCTGATCAACGGGTGGCTCCACTGATTTATCGATTATAAGGACCCATATTATTTGATGGGGACATATAAGTCTTATGTTCCTTGATATGGGATAAAAGGTAAGATAAGCGTCTATCTAGTATGTATCAAGGACATGTTAATGCTTAGACCAACTTGGTATGGTATCGTGAATGAGCTCACTCTTCCCATCCCTCCTCTGGTTGACTTCCCATTTTTATGAGTACAATGGTATCACCTCCTTTATCACTTTTAAGCCGAACAAAACAGGTGATAGTTTTGTCTAATAGTGAGGATGGGATGTAGGACTTGGATCTTGACGATGCCTCTGATAAAGATGCTGGCACCCGAGGAAATGCCGATGAGGCTCTTCTTTCTAACCAAGCTCGTATTGATCCTTCTGCTAACGACCCTTAATTTATTTCTCTAGTCTGTTTCTCTTTTGAGGATGACTGTAACAGGCCTCAAGGTCAAGGACTTTTAATTTTCTTATTTCTCATGAGACCATTTCAAATTTGGGCCCAAGGTTGTACCTCAATCGGGGGTAGCTTGAGGGCTACCCCTTCTCTTTTCTTGGAAGATAAGGTTCACCTTTTAACAATCTGTGTGTTTCTTTTCTTGAATATTTTAATATTTGGGTTCGACATGTGTATGACCAAGTCAACAAATTTTTAGTTGGTTGTGTTGTACTTGCTTTTACTTTTTAGGTTATTTGGTCAAGCCTTTAAAGGGGGTTACAAAACTTTGAATGCTCGATATTTGAAGAGGATGCTTGGATCATATGCGTAGTTGACTGATATATCTTTGTTGGAGCTTGAGTTCTTTTTATAGAACTTTAGCGTATATACTGTACTCGATAGATGATGTCTCACCTTTTGACATGTTGTTTAATAGTTTGAGACATTTTTCTTGGGGGGGGGGGTTCGAGTCTAAAGTTGGGATATTCCCCATTATTCTATATATTTTGGAGTCGTGATCTAATTTTTATGATTCACGTGTTGTTGGATCATTTTGATGTGCTTTGTGCTTTATAGGTGAAACTCGTAGGAGAACGTGGGGTCCAAGGACTAAAGGACTGAGTAAGGAGTCGTAAAAGCAAAGATGAACTTCTAAAGAAGTGAAAAAAGACCAGAAAGTGACCCGGAAAGTCAAGATTTTACTTAGAGCTCAACGAAAAGAGGTTTTACGATTAGCCAAGGATCTTTGAATCAATTCCTAGGTTGATCTGGGAGGATTTAGAAATTTAATTATGGAACGCTGGAAATCTCTTGGAAAGACAAACATCTGGAATTTTTTTTTTAGCACAATTAAGAGTCTTGAAGATCGAGTTGTGATCGTTTTAGTTGCCCAAAAGTTGTTGGCCTAACGTCCTTATGATATTTTAATATTTGCCAAATCACGTTTTAAATATCCCCAAAATGGTGCATTACACTTTTATTTTAATAGAACCAGACCGACATACCAGTGGAAAGTGTCACTACCCAATGGTCACATGTCATGTTGGATTCTGCATTGGACTAGAAGACAAACCAGGATGGCATACCGACCAGAAAAACCCTATTCACTTAAATCTCTTGGTTTCTCTTTGAAAAAATTCCCACACTCATCCCTTTCTCTCTAGATTCATTTCTTACAATCCATAAACCCATCTACATCACTATTTATTTCTCTCACCATGCCTCCAAGGAAAGAAGGGGCTTTATCCTCCATGAAAAAGAAGACCGGGAGCTCTTCAAGTGGACCCACTGTTCCTGCTCATGGTACCAAGCCTTTTGATGTCAACCCGGGTAGAAAAGTCAATCCTTCCGCCTTTGTTAATGGTACAAGCTTTAATAACCTCATTGAATTTCAATTTTTAATCTATTGAAATAAATGTTGCTATTGAGTTTTATCAAGAATTCTACCAAAAGTTTGTTTATGATTGTGATACAAACTCTATTTCATCCAAAGTTAATGGGAAAATCATCAAAATCAACTAGTCTTTTCTTGCTAGCATTTTCGATTTAAAAACTTTCGGGTTTGATTTTTTTGGAATGTTGGGTGGGGAAGTCTCGATATTAATCTTATTCCCCGTGTTAAATCTTTTATGGAGGCCCACTTAATCAATCCCATCCTAAACACTTCTGAGTCAAAGAATTGGAAATCATACGATTTTACTCCCGATTTTCAAATTGCTTATAAAATCGTTTTAAATGGTCTCTTTTGCAAAGAAAAACACGATGCTATAAATTTCCTTACAAAGCTAACATTTTGTATCGTATTTATCATTCCGAGCAACTTAATTTTCCGGCCATCATGATTAAGATGATGAATCATGCCCGTCAAAACCCTCTTGGTGTCCATTATGGTTTAGATCTCTCCGCTATTTTGGAAAACTGTGGTCTTAATCTATCTTTTTCTCAAACCAAAATTTTTAATTATAATTGGATTATCGATTACAAAGCTGTTAGAAAAATTAAATTTGTCATCTATAACAATGAGTATATTCCTTAAAAACGTCTTGAAAATTTGGGAGATGAAGATCTTATTTCTCGCATCAAAACTTCCTCCTCTCATTTTGAAGGTAGTCCCATACCGGCTTCTATGGTTCAAAATGAGCCAATGACCTTATTTCTCGCATCAAAGCCCTCCTTCCAATGACCTTTCCACCACCGTATCACGTATGTAATCCACTCTTAACTGTTTCATAACCTATGTGTAAAGTAAATTCGAGATTATGGAAAGGAGGTTTGACAAATTAAGAAGCGAGATGTCTTGTATTGGCTGCCATTCACGTACCCTTTCTCGAAGCCACTCTCATTGTTAAGGATGTTGATGTTTTAGAGTTTTATCTCTCGTTTTATCTAATATTATCTCGTTTTATTATTGAATCTTTAGTTGTGTTTGGTTGAATTGTTTAGTTCTATTAGTTTTGTTTTGGATGGTTTTTGAACTTGTGTTTATTAAGCTTGTAATAGTTTTAAACTTTTTACATTGGATGATGATTAGCTTTCATTTATTATGTTATTGGATGTAGTTTAATACTCTATTTGATGTTCTTTTATTTAAGTATTATCCCGTTTAGTTCTTAGTGCTAAAAGGTTTTGTTTTGTATTGAATATTAGTTTGCTATTCTCGAGTGTTATGCTATTATTGCTCGTCACTAATCTCATTTTTAACTTATAGGTGACTTTGCAATTTGATCCCTCATAGTTGAAATATTGCATTTTGGTCCTTTTTACCTTAAACATTTGCATTTTAAATACATTTTTTCTTGAAAATTGCATACCACTTATATTAGGAATTATTGTATTCTCAAATCTCTTAATCTTAAATTATGCATCTTTTGCAACATTGCGCTTTAGTCCTTATACTTTTCAAAATTGCATTTTCAAAAAAATTGCATTTTATTCCCTACACTTATAAAAATTTCACTTTGGTCCCTCAAATTTTATAAACTTTCTTTTTAGTGCTTAAATTTGGAGAACATAATCTTTAAAACTTAACATTTGCATTGTAGTTCATATTAATTTGAAAAATAGCATTTTAGTCCTTTTGTTTTGGAAAATGCCTTTTGAACCCTACTTTTTATTGAAAATGATTTTCAATCCCTTTATTTATGAACTTATATTACTAGATCCTCAAAATTTGAAAATGACACTTAGGTCCCTCAAACTTTGAAAATTTTCACCTAAGTCCCTCAACTTTAAAAAATTGCATTATTAAAAAATTACTTTGGTCTCTCAAATTTTATAAACTTTCTTTTTAGTGCTTAAATTTGGAGAACATAATCTTTAAAACTTAACATTTGCATTGTAGTCCATATTAATTTGAAAAATAGCATTTTAGTCCTTTTGTTTTGGAAAATGCCTTTTGAACCCTACTTTTTATTGAAAATGATTTTCAATCCCCTTATTTATGAACTTATCTTATTAGATCCTCAAAATTTGAAAATGACACTTAGGTCCCTCAAACTTTGAAAAATTTCACCTAAGTCCCTCAACTTTAAAAAATTGCATTATTAACCCTAATAGTTTGTATCCTTTTCAAATTGTCCCTTGTTTCTTTTTGTTGTTGACAAAGGGGGAGAAAGAGAAACCTTCTTAAAGTATCGTTGAACATAAATTTGCAATTGTCTTATGCCTTGAGTAAGGGGGAGCTTTTAAATAATTTAAATACGCTTTTACAAATAACTTTTAAATCCCTTGTTATTTCAAAAATAAGTTTATGCACAGAAAAAGGGGGAGTTCTCCATTTACCGGTCATTTACTCGGTTAAATTGTCCAAAATCATTTTTAAAAGAAAATTTTGTTAAAAACGTTTTTTCGGCAAACTTGTGTAATACGATTTGTCAAACATCAAAAATGGAAAGATTGTTGGCCTAACGTTCTTCTAATCTTGTTTTAATATTTTCCAAATCGCGTTTAAATATCCCCGAAATAGTGCATTACACTTGTCATATCTTGTACTCTATATAAATGCTTAGTTCCATCATAGAACATGAAGGGCATACCGGTGCCATGACCGGCACACCTGTGGAAAGAGCTGTTACCCAACGGTCACATGCCACGTTGAATTTTGCCATTGGACTAGAAGACAAACCAGACTAGCATACCAAACAGATGACCGGCATACCGAGAGGCAGAATGTTTTAATAAAAGGGAGCTTATTGTCATGCAATTAACCCACCTCTTACCAACACAATTATTACAAGATAATATATACATCCATTAGAGGTCTCAAGCTATCAAAGTTTATCAATCTAAGCTTGATCATTCAACTTGTGATATCCACTCAATTAAGGAGTTAATTCAAGAAGCATTCAAAGTCTAATCCACGCAAGAGGAGTTTTGAAGCTTAAAGTTATATCCACTCTTTAGGAGTTCTCAGGAAAGTTATTTCAACCAAATAAACACTTGTTTTTATCCTCTTAGATATAGTTTTTGTAATAGATAGATTAAGATAAAGGGTGAGTATAGGGAGTATGCTCGATTTCCTTGTGTTGCGATAGCACAAGAGTTTACTTTGTGGCATCAAAGTGGTTGTAAGGGTATTGTGTTCTCACACCGGTTAAGAGAGACACGAATCTTAGTTAATAAGTTTTAAAATCCTAAGGTGGCCACCTTAGGTAGTGGAGTAGGGATAACCGAACCATTATACATCGTTGTGTACTTTCTATCCCTTATCTCTTTACTTAACGTATATTGATTGCTCGTCTTTTCATTGATATCAAACCTAGTTACATCATTGCATGATCTCATAAGAGTTTAATATATATTGACTTAGAATTTTCCTATAAACTTATAATTGTCCACAAGATTTTTAATTAGGCATTAATCTTATTAGTATCCTATTCACCCCCCTCTAGCACCATTTATGGGAACAAGTTTTGATACTTTTGATATTTTACGTGGTGTTGATGCGATCAGTAAATATTGTTTCTCAACATGTGGTGAAGAAATGATGAATAATGCTTTTATGGCGAGGAAAATACATACTATAAGGCAAGAAGTCCTCTACTTAAGGATAACAGTGCAACATGACCTGTGCATTAGAAACATAATCAATCATCACCTATTGAACCGTACATACCGTCCATACCAACTACAGCCGATGTTGAGGATAGTTGGGACAGCTGATCCATGTATCCAAACCACACTTGTCGCAAGGGATGGTGTAGAACCATATATCCCAACTATTCCTACAACTACATAAGGTGTAAAACCTTATATTCTAACTATGCCGACAAATTCTGCGGAAAATAAGCTTCACCCAGGATAATGCAGTATCTAGAAAAATTATTACATAAACTTACCAGTCAAGGGAGGCCTATGCATGACCAGCAATGAAAACCGCCACCTATTGTTCATGTACCTAATAACACCGAGGAAATGGTTGAGATCTCTCATCCCCGAGGACAGAGGACATATCATACGAGGATGATGTAAGAATAGAAGAGTGTTATTTGAGGAAAATCTATCACAAAACACAGAGCACAACTAGTTTTGTGAAAAAACAACCAATAGAGCGAACATTGATGGTAAACTAGATGATTCATCTATCTTGGGCGATCCTGGATGCCTGAGGCCTAGAAAGTTCATGCCACCTTCAATGCCAGCATTTGACAGGACTACTAATGTAGCCATCTCTTAAAACTCCTACTTTTTGCAAAATCAGTTTACTAATTGCCATTTTTCCAAAATAAAATCTCTATTTTATCAAAACCACTGGAGTTTCTCTTAGAAACTCTTTTTCCCTTATGTCATTTCTAGTGTTTTGCGTGCGTGATGCTTCTTTTTGAAGACGTTTTAGGTCTGAGGACCCATACTATGTTGACATATCTTAGTGAAGTTATTCTGAATCTTCTTACCCTGCTTTAAATCTATCTTCTTGCTCCTTATATTATCTAGTGATAACTTTCTTTGAGATGATAATTGGATGTATGACAAATGAATGATTCATATTGATATTTACCTTTACTGTGGTGACTTTGGCATAGGAGTATGATAATTTTACATTAGAAAGTATGTTATACTCGTTGTATTTGGTTTGGTATTGCTACCATTGATTCCCAATTATCCGAGCAACCGAGTTGTTGAGCATGTCATAGGACTGTAAAATTTTAAGGTTGTGAGCCTAAAGATTTAAAGTCATGTTACTATATATTTTAAGGTCGCGAGCCTATATATTTTAAGTTTGTGCCTTTAGATTTTAAGGACATGAGTATGTAGATTTTGAGGCCACGAGCATGTATATTAATAAGGTTGTGAGTTTGTATTCTTGAGCTTATAATTAAGGCCGTGAGCTAGTAGATGTATTAATTAGAGTGCGACTATCGACACATGAGTAATTTATAATAGTAAGTATAAACTTTTGAGCTATGGTTCTTTACGAGTAACCTTCAAAAGTATTTAAGAAATCATACTTCTTTAAAAGCCTCTATACTGGGAGAACTCCATGGCAAAAAATCTGCGATAGAGGGAAAGAGTGTAGCATTAAGGATTGACAAGGCTGGGATGGAAAAGAGTTCTAGACTATTATAATTTTATTTTGGCAATGATGAAATACTGTTCTTGAGGTGCCATAATATGTTGTTTCAATTATTAAGATGTTAGTTTGGTGATTGAGGTCTAGTTAATTCTTTGAGAATGTTTTTACCTCTAAGAAAGAGTCCTAGAGGGGGGTGAATAATGACTATGGTCTAATAAATAATTAACTAACCAACAACTCACAACATAAGATAGATATAATAAATGTTATAAAGAAATATGTAAGAGACGATTTCCAAACAAATAGCATGAAAGAGCTATATAGAATATGAAACAACTATTGAAGATAAAATTACTCAAACAAATAACATGCACGGTTTATAAGATATAATAAATATCTAAGATACACCAACAGATAGAACACATAGAATGCAAGAAATTAAAATAGCAAGGGAGATAATAGATACACACGATTTACAATGGTTCATCTATCGAAGGCCTAGTCTACTATATAAGTTCTATTTGATCCTTTGGATTTTTCAAGATCAGGAACTGTAACTTCTATGTCTCTTCAATAAGATGAGAGCATAAAACCTTTACAAAAAAATCTATAAACACTTCGAAGAAACCTAGTGTACTATCAAATACAAGAACCCAAGTATAATATCAATACTCAAAGCACCCCTTCACAAACCCGTGAAGCCTTCTCTTGTGTATACCACACAAAGACTCGAGTATTCTACTAATACTCAATCTACATATTCACACACCTATGAGTCCTTCTCTTGTGTCTACACAATACAAGGAACACATATACTCATGATTCAAAAATATCCACTATGTAATCTAAAAAGCCTTTTTTTAATTTTAACCTATACATGAACTAAACACTCTCTCTTTATAGTCTATAAAGACCAAAGTTCTTATCTAGAGCAAGAGGAAAACCTAGTACTTATATTTGACTCTATACTACCATATTTCTATACTATTTAATGATTAGATACAATTATATATCTTAAGAAGGAATACGAGACTATAACAATCTAGATTTAATTGTATCTGAACTCTCCTCCAAGATGTGACTTTGATAGCTTAATTTGAAGGATTGAGGGGGACCCAATTTTTTTGAATAATTACCTTGTATTTATACTACACATTATCTCACATGGTTATATCCTATGTGGTACATTTTGCATAAAATTAGATCTAAAGTTTGGAGGTCAGCTTCTTTGCCTCAGGGTCCTATGTTGTTCGCATAAACCTGAAGTTCGAAGGTTAGCTCTTTCACCTTGGAGGTTTGCTGTAGTTTGTCAGTAGGCAACAAAATGCTTCAAATGAGGTATGGTGGTCTAGTTACTTGGCACAACAAAGGTTCAATCTGTTTTTCATTCATGGTCATATAAAACTTCCAGATGAGGTCAGGTAGTACGGTTACTTGGTCATCCATAGGCCCGACTCTGTGGCTCGTCAATGGACAAATAAAGCTTTTTGATACACGTGTGTTTGCTCCTTTTCCAAGGGTCTTTTAGCAACCAATATTATATCTTTAGATATCCTTGGTGTTTACCGATATTGTCTTCAAACTTTATCTTCAAACTCCTTCAAGATTTGATTTTCTGTATCTTCAAACTTGGTTATGCTACTTGATCTTCTCTATTAAGAAAAACTTATTAGAGGGTCTTTAGCTTCACCTCTAGCATTTACCCTTGAGTCTTGATCATCTTTAGCTTATTTCTTGATCTCCCTTGAATCTTGGCCTTCAAAAACTTCAAGATCGTTTTACTAACTCTTAGAGTCTTGATCTTGACACCTTAAAATTTATGCCTCTAAGCATGCTCTATTCATCATGCTAAACACGTCTCAAATAGCCCAACTATGATTAGATTATACTAAACTCAATCATTGATTTGGCATCATATACACTCAAACAAAGTGAATATAACATTATCCCCCTTTCAGATGATAGTCATAATGATTCAACATAGAAAGAGCATGTCATGTAAAAATAAGTAATATTATCAACAATGCGAGATAAGTTTATACTCACATAATTAATCAAAACCAAACGATTTGCCAACATTCTCCTCCCGTTTTGATGATAATTAAACTTAGTATGGTATAATCACAAGTAAGCATATAGTTGATCAAAACTAAGAGTGGCATGGATTGCCGCCCACTTACTTGAACTATGTATACAATTAAACCACACATAGAAACTCGCCCATATATAATGCATATAAACAATCTGACCAGATTTGAGTTACAACTCCCCCACAAACAATGCATACAAAAAAGCATATATAGGATTTACGATCCCCCATAAACAATGGATATAAATCAATAAACACTTTGGAATATAACAAGCCTATCTCTTATCCCCATCTTGCAACATAAAAGATAAGCATTGCATCATAAGGGTATATCAAATATCATCAAGTAGAAGCAATGACAACTATAGATATGGGGCAGGTTTGTTGGGCATCTATTCCCATGTCCTCTAAATGTATGGGATCCTTTAAGCTAGACATAAAAATAAGTATCAACTATTAAGCAAAAAATACATACACATTTATTTCATCAAAGAAAACGATAGATGATCCAAATTAAGATATTTTATAAGAGTAAGATCTATGAAACATCAAATGATCCAAGATAACATCAATAAGAATACTCATAACTACATCAAAAATAGATGAAAACTTTTATGAACACAATCCATGATATTATTAATATAATAATATAATGCATGGATGATCACTATATATCACATTGTATATATGATGGATCCTAATGAAGAATTAAGATTATATTAAGATGCAATAAAAAAATCATGTAATGAGAGAAGATACGATTAAGAATAGGTAAGTCGATGCTCAAAAATAATAAAATATCAAGTTACTGCATAAGCACACAAGAATGTTTAACCATATACTCAATTAGCATGCTAGAACATATATCACGAGTTGGTATATACTAAATCTACACTAAGACACAATTATGCATGATAGAAAAATATTGAAAAGATCAATACTATGCATACAACTTAAATATAAAAATATGCTAAGCTATACTCACTATAACATTATGGTGTGGGTGTTAGAAAAATCGATCAAAAATAAAATACAGAATAAATAAATTGATCGAAAAATAGTCTAATGATACCTCCGGCCATTGATGTCTTTAGAAAATTTTCCTTATGTTTTGTTCTTTCAAACTCTCAAGCATTCAACTATAGATGGTGTATAATTTTTGTGGGAATGAATTGAGTTTAGGGACCAAAACTCTAGTTTATATAGTCAAGCTCCCATCAAGATTTTTAATGTCAATGAACTAGGTGTTACAACCTTTCATTTGCAAATGGTTAATAAAAAAGTGTTACAACTTTTTATTTGCATAAGATTAACAAAAAAATCATTAAGATAAAATTAGTGGATGGATTAATGTTGGATCATGAAAAGCTAAAAGTCATAAGTTTATTTTATTCATCAATTTAAAATAAATACTAATGAAATAAAATAAATATTGTATAATAATATAATAAAAGAATAACTTATATTCTCCCACTTGATCCAAACATTATACTTGATATTTTATCTTAATCATAAATATATAAATCATGGAGATAAGTCCTCCAATAATGAGAGAGTAGTATCTTTCATGTATCACAATATATCTATCTTTTTATTTTTATGTTGTAACTATACTTAATGAAAAATCAGTAAGATAAAATTAGTGGATGGATTAATGTTGGATCATGAAAAGCTAAAAGTCATAAGTTTATTTTATTCATCAATTTAAAATAAAGACTAATAAAATAAAAGAATGACTTATAGTGGGTGTATGGTGGGGGGAAAAGTGTGATAAACAAACATATAAATAAGATAATAATAAAGGACACACACCCTTTACTACCATGTGAAACTCACTACAAGTATTATAGATTATTTGCAAGTTTAGTTAGTAAGTAAAGTTCGTTCGCAGGGATTTAATCCGTTAGATCTAATTGTATTCGATAAGCGTAGATGAATTTAGATGTTTAGATTAAAACAGAGATAAGATGAATAATTTTCTTATGTGAATAAATAAAAAAGGATACAGATAAATAAATATAAATGTAAGTCAGTTAAATTAGAGTTACTAATATGAGCTTATCTTACTAAATTGTTACTCTAATCTTAAGGGTGAATTGAGCATTATATATTAACCGGGCTTCTAAATTCTTCCTAACCCCCGTCGGGGTGGACTTAGGAGCAACCTCTCCACTACCAAGGGACTTGGGTAAGGGGACCCTGCATAATGATCGGTGGTTAAATCAAACCTTTATGGTTATCTAGCTAGGCAAGCCCGTCAGGATCACTACCGCACACTAGACGATTATGTGGTGTTGTCAATAATTGAATCCCCCTTCTGGGTGTTAACCCAATTACTAAGGATAGTCCTAAGATTTGCCATATCTAGGGCTGGAAACAATTAGTTAAAGCACACAATACAAACATACGCCAAACTCTAAACAATTAAAATAACAAATAGTATTATGGAATTTAGACAAAATAATAAACCAAACAATTAATAATAAAACTTACTGAATAAAAGCTTAAATTATGGTTAAGACACAAATCTATAGTTAATTACCCTAAATGTAGAGAAGGAGGGATGTAGAAGAGGAGTTTGTCACACTCCAACTTCTTGATTTTTGTCTTCCTCTACAAGCCAGCTTGCTTCTCTGGGTTATAAGCTTGATACTAAGGAATAAATTCAAGCAAGGACTATGAATAATTAAGCAAGGACTAATCTATGGCTTAGAAATGATCGAGGACATGTTTACAATGATAAGAGGGTGTATTTATAGGTGTTTAGCTGACCTTAGGTCAAAATCTTGGAGTAGAAGACAAGTAATTTGAATCCTTTTCCAATTCAAATTTATTTCCTAAAATATAGGAGAGGATGAAGACTTCTCACTATTTTGGTCATATCATCTTCGTTACTTGGCCAAATTTTGCCCACTTTATATCAAAATGACCGCAAAAAAAAATCTATCTATTCTTTAAAGGCTCGTCCAAAATCGCAGCCAATTTGTAGTTATCTTCACTTTAGTGGACGTAACTGTAAAATTGACAGATTTATTTGGCAATCTTTTTCCTAATTAAACTTTGCTTCCTTTTATCTCCTGATTTCTCCTTAATCTTCTTTCCTTAACTCCGTAGGGTCTGTTTGGATTGAGAGAAACGGAAAGAAAGAAATGGAATAGAAATGATATTTTATTTTTTACATTGTTTGTATTAAAAAATTCTATAAAAGAAAAGAAAGGAGGTCATTCCAAAAATCACTCCAGTATCCATATTTATTATCACTCCAAATTGGAGTCAGATGGAGCGAAAGGAATTTTTGTTATGATTAGAGGCCAAAATTAACTCTTTTTTTCCTTCTTTTTTTTGTATTTTTTTCAATCCAAACAAAAAATTTCCTTTCTTTTCCTTTCTTTTATAATTTTTCTTTTCTTTTCCTGTATTATTATTTTCCCTTCTAAATACAAACATACCCTTAGAGTTGATTTAGAATCTAATTATATTCCATAAACCTTAAGGGCTTTACATTAACACACAAATTAAACAAAGTATGCTCGAAAAGTAATAAATCACCAAATCAAGACATGAATTAAGAAATTATCTAATATTGGGGGAAAATCCCAAGTAATTAATCAAATACACCTAAAATTATGCCTCAAACATAGATTGGTATATCACCAATACAGAGACATCAATGTATAATATAAAAAATATAGATAAACATATAATCATATGACAACTCAATAAAATCTATCTTAAGCACAACCAAAGCTCAATACACTAATATCAGAAAGCTCGTAAAGATATATAAATAAAACATAAAGCATGATAACATATATAATTAATCAACACTTAATATGTCTAAATAAAAACCCAACAATACAATATATAGCGAAGGTTAGAGAGTTATGTTACGAAATTCCCTTTTCGACAAACATCTAAGATATTGTCGGGCCAAGTACATGATGCTCGTTCCCCTAAGATCTTGCAACATATATGTACCTATAACTCAAAGAGGTCTACAAAATCACTTACACCAAGGTTAATTTTCACGATCGATTAACTCTATAAGTGGGCGAGTCAAAAATACTTAAGAGTTAGGCTATAAATCCACAATATACTCCAAGACATAGTCCTAGAAGAGGGGGTGGGGTGAATAAGTTTTATGGTCTAATAAGAAATTAAGTAACCAACAACTCACAAGATATGTTGTATCTAATAAATATGCTAAGAAAAATTGTAAGAGACAAATTGTCAAATACTTAATGTGCTAGATCAGAAGAGAATACTAACTATAAAAGAGACAATTACTCAAAAACCTAACATGAAATGTTTATAATATAGGATAAATAACTATGAAAAGATAATATATAAAACACATATTATGAAATAAAGTAATAGAGTAAGGGAGATAAGTGATACACACGATTTGAAGTGGTTGGATACAAGAGGCCTAGTCCACTACCTAAGGTCTATTTGGCCTTTAGGATTATGTAAGATCTTGCACTATAACTCAGTGTATTTTCAACAAGGTGAGAACAAGAACCCATCTTATATACTTCAATCATATGTGAAACATAATAAACTACCAACTATATATATATAAAAACAGAATGTTCTAAACATATAATTTTTCATAGAAACACTAAATGTATACTAGAGAGTGTATTTTAATTGATTTATGTGTATCAAATCTACATAACTTTGATCATTATTATATTATAGTAGTCCAAAACCTTTTCCACACACTTTGATTTGATTATAATTCTTGATATTGTGAACAATCAATCTTCTTGCTCCATGGTGTGATACTTTTGACCCTCCTATAATGTTGGCGGGATCAAAAGTTTATAATCATATTTTATACGAGATAACGTTTTCAAGGTGATAAGATTTTGGGGTGTAAATTGAAGTAGTATTTAGATAATAGGGACCTTGAGTAATCATGTTTACTCATAACCATAATGACCTTGCAACCCCTTTTATATATTTAGACTTGGAGTTAGGGTTCCTATTATTGCCTAACTGTTGATCCCCAATGACCTACGGTTTGTATTCAAGTAAGCAAAAAAATATATATATAAATATATAATACATAATTTCTAAATTAATTATATTTTTTTAATTTCAAGTAATTAATTCAATAACTTATGGAAATATTAGAAATGGATAAAATATATAACAGACTAAGAGTGGACTTAGGCCCATATAGGAAATCCCGAGATTACCAACAAAGTATACCATTCTATTCAAATAACTTTACAAATGCATATTAATTATTTTTTCCTTTTTACATTTTTACCTTTTCAAGACTTTCTCTAACTTCTCTCTTCATCTATCTACCCTTAAATGCGATCGAAATCGTGATCTGTAATTGTTAGCCAACTATTTGTAAAAACGGTTAACGAAGATCTGCAGTAGAAGAAGATCAAGTTTTCCTGCTAGCCAAGGTTATTTTTTGTTGTTTTTTTGGGTATTAGTTTTGAAGTTGAAATTGCAGAAATATGTTTAATTTTGGTATTTTGTATATGTTGTGGTCCCTAATCCTGTCCTTAGTAACATCAATCTATGGTCCCTTGTGTTATCGATCGAATAATTAAGGGTAGGGGTTATGTATTGACCTTTTTCGAGTATTTGGGGTATAATTGTTTTGTGGACTAGATCAATATATTAAGAAAATAAAAAGGTAATCAGGTGTGGAGCCACCTTTGTCTTAGTAGGCCGTATCTCTCTAGATTTGCAAAATAATATCCCCTTATTTTTTTCTTCATATTTTTCACTTTGCCCCCAATTTGTAAGATTTATATTAAAAGGTATTTGTTTATATTATTTGTATGCCTATAATTTTTCTACAATCAAATATAATTTATTTTGTAGAATATATGGACTTATAGTTTATTTATTTTAAAATAAGATCGAACCCCACGATGCAATTTTTGCACAGTCTATGGATCTATATTGCAATTAACTCAATAAGTTTCTGGAATGCATACCTCGAAACAAATAAATATGGATCTACCTAGTAAAGCAATTTAGAGTTAATGAATTATAGTGTAGGATTTGTAATGCCTTATTAATTAAGTCTTCAGGTAGTAACTAACAATGTTTCATATAGTTTTGTTATATACTAATTTAGTATGTGGTTAAATAATGTACAAAATAAGACTTCATATTATCGTGGTCATAAAAATGATATGTATGTTAACAACAAACTTAACAATGTATCTTATATAATGGATACACTATAGTTTTTTTAAGTGTTTTTTATTTGTTTATTAAGTAAACATGTTTACGTGTAGGATAATACCTAATATTTAGTGGTCAGGGTTAAAAGTAGTACTACTATTATCGATGGATGTAGAAAGGGTAGATCTAGTAATAGATGAAGATGTTGAATGGGTGGTCTTGATATTTGAAGAGGAAGAGGTGGAATGGGATGTTTTGATAGAGGTAGAGGGATATGTGGAAGGGGTGGTATTAATAGTGGTAGAAGAACATATGGAAGGGATTGTATCGATGGTGGTAGAGGAACATGTGGAAGACGTGGAGTTGATTGTAGTAGAGGAGTATATGGAATTGGTGGTATCAGTTGTAGATGAAGACATGGAAGATGTAGAGTCATATTTAGAGGAAAATATGGAAGAGGTGTCGTCAGATGTGGATGAAGATATGGAAGAGGTGGAGTCAGATGTAGAGGTAAGTGTGGATGCTATAGTATTAATGAGGGTAGAGGAACAACCAGAAGGGTTAGTATTGATGGTATATATGGTGGCAGGTGAATATTGGGACTGGGTGGTGGTTTGGTTATAGAGGAACTTGAAGAGGGATGGTAGAAGAAGAGATTAGATGAGGTTGATGTTTTCTATAGATGGTCACAACTATTAGGAGATCTTACTAGAGGATAAAATGGTGGAGCTATTGGTCGTGGGAGAGGTGGTGGGTTGTTACATGTGTTGTAGCTGGTGGAGCATCTAATTTTATGCAAACTCTTGGACAAAAGTTAAAGACCCTCGAAAGAATAAATTAATGCCTCTATTTAATCTCATTTTTATTTAATAACATTATATATATTTCATAATAATATGAATTGGTTTATGTAAGGTAACTATTTCTAATTAGGTATATCAGATGTTCAATGTTAAATTTTTGGATGTTAATGTATCTGAAAGTTATGTCACAAATAGGTTTGTCGGTAGACAATGTTGATGTAATGGCTTTAGAGTCAGCATATTTGACAAATTCAACATGAAATGAAAAGTTTCTATAAAGTTCTTTCCTATATTGATGGGAATGACTACATTTTATTAATTTTTTTTATTTTTCATTTTATTAACATAACAAAAGGTAAAATCCATGGAAGTATGGATCTATGATTCAAACTAACACGTGCACTACCGCCTTCTCGTCCCGGCTCTTGCAGGGCAGACATTCTCTTGGAGTGTTCAAGAGAATTCAAAAGTAAAACAACAATTATTTTTTACAAGCTTCAACTTGAAACAGATTGGATATTAATATAATATCATTGTCATATTCTTAAGTGATCAATGAAGAAGTCAAAATATATAGAGAAATCTTCAATGTTGAGATTCATAGAAAACAAGGGTTTGGTATACCACACTCCAGAAATTATAGCTCGGTTTACCATAAAGAACAAAATTGAGAAACTTTGAGGTACACCCCATTTTTGACCAAAAATTAAGGTATACAGTCGACACGGTATACCACATTATAGAGAACCAAGGATCGATGATCACACTTGCAGACCTGAGAATTGAGCAGGTATACACATTCTAAACGAAGAAGTAAGGTGCACCACTGATTGAGCAGACGCTTGGTGTACCACATATCCCAAGTTTTTTAGATATTATCTTTCCACATTGGATATGACCGCTCGGTTTTACCTACTATATACTTGGGGGTTTTCTTCAACCAGATTAGCTCTTCTAATCGTCACTTTCAAGTAATCAAAACCAGAGTATCAAGAAGAGATTCGAAGCAATCTAAAGTTTAATTAGTCAAATTTATATGTGTTTGTAAGGTTACTATATGTATTCACTCTCATAGGAATATTTATATGTTTACCTATTCAAAACTTAGGTTCCTATTACTCTATATTAAAGATAGACTTATTCTTACACTTAGAGAAAAGAGAAAATTTGTTCCTTGTGTAGATGAATACAAGAGAAGGCTTGTTAGGATTCAAAGTGGTTGTAACGCGTTTATGATATTTCCTCGATTGAAGAGACACATATTTTAGTGGAGATGCTAGAAAATCCTAAGTGTTGAATCGACCTTAGGTAGTGGACTAATCCTCTCAAAGCCTAACCACTATAAATCGCGGATATTACTTCTCTTCCTACACCTTCACTTTCCGCATTTATAATGTTTGTTAAATTTCCTCAATTGATTATCTCAATAACATTTCATGTATCTAGATATCACCAAGTTTTTGATAAAACATCTCAAAGAGTTTATTTTAACTAATTTATTTCTTAGTTAATATCTTTAAACACTTAATTAATTTTCAATTAGCTAGTTAATTTTTTCACAGTCCTTTTCATACCTATGACTATATTAGCATATTGTTCTTCTAGTTTGTTTTTATGTGAAAATATTTTTTTGATATAATTATCGTCGTTATTATATATCAAATTTCAACAAATCTCTTGTAAATAGGTAGAGCCTCTAAGCATGATTATTTCATGTTACATGACATTCCTTTGTGTTTAAAGAGTTATAAGTTATATATGTGTATGTAAATAATATTTATTAAGTGACCAAATATATACTTCATAAGTTGTACATTTAGAAAACTTCATATATTGGTAGAAAAAACATTTTATTTGCCCTCCAGGTGTGATATAATAGATCAACACCGGAGAAGGTGACTTTTTGCAAGCATGTGGATCGTTCATAAGTTATAGTTTGATAAATGGGGTTATATCGTTCTACATAGGAATTATTAATGTAGATGATTATGCTTCGAATAGTGTAAATATGTAAAGCTTGTAATAAGAATAAATAAATAGAAAATAATTATATAATAAAATGTTTATTTTATATTTCAATGATTAACAACTAAACAATAAATATAAATACAAGAATCAAAGCTAATTAAAAAAGTAAGCAATTAAGTAAAGTAAATGAAATAAACGATGAACTAATAAAGAAGATAGTTTCTTGAGAAATTTCTAGTAATTCCTACGCCGCTAAGTCAATTATTTTATTAATAAGGGAAAGTTGTTGAATTTCGCATTAGCCGAGATTCAACAGTCCTTCTAACTCATGTCAGTAGCTTAGACGACAATCTTTCCACATTAGAGACACCTATTATATGACCCTAGAAATGAGTTCTAATGATGGAACTTATAACCCTATTGATTAACTAGTCAGGAAAGACCTCTCAATTCAATACCACGCACTAGACGCCTATACGCTAGCTCCGCAACCAAACCCCTTTCCTGGGTGAAAGCTCAATTACAAAAGCTACCCACTATTTGGCCAAAATACATGTAGTATTAATATAATTGTATAGTGAATGGAATAATAATCAAACCATTACCAATTAAACACTATGTCCCAAATACAATAATTAAATTAACCCACTAAGCATAAGTTCTTACTTAAGCAACCTCAAGCAATAAGGATTTAGTTCATACTAAAAGGAAAAAAATAATGACAAAATTATATTCAAAATAAATAAATAAAGATAAGTTACTCTTCAAGAAGAAATGAAATGATGAACAGCTGGGGAAGAATCGTTGGGTTTATGGAGAAACCCATCTTTTCTCCTCTCTAGCTCTTCTAATCTTGCTCGCATTGTAAAATGTTTTTCTTGCTTGCTGATTATTGACTGTGTCTGTTTTGGGGGCTGCTAAATGACTTATATATGAGTCAAAAAATGTTTGTTCCCCCTTTGGCTCACTTAATTAGGTTTAGAAGGGCCCAACCCGTATTTACTTAACGGAATTCTAGGTCGAGCCACGGTGGAAGCAAATGGCATAACTTCTTCATCTTAACTCAAAATTGACTTTCGTAACTGGCCACGTGACACCGACTTAAAGCTTATTATCAATCAAAGGTCCAAATCTCTCACCAAGATTGCATAATGACTGATACAATAAGACGCGAAGATATCTCTGCAAAATGCTCCAACTTTCCGAAGTGACTCTAGGCTCAAATTCCGCGTTAGCACCTTGTATCAACCATGTACCTAAAATCTACACACTTAACACACAATTAAGGCACAAAAGCTCTATAAATAGTAATTTGACCAAAACGAGAAGCAAAAGTACAATATAACAAATAATAGAGAAAAATCTCTCACTTAGACCCAATAAACTTCCAAATAATGTTTCGTGAATGTATTAATACATCACAAAAAGAGAGACATTAAGACCCCCAACTCAAAGTTTTTTCGTCCTAACAAAATAGAAAAAAAAGAGTTTGGAAGGGTCTAAGTCCAATAAGTCAAAGAAGAGAGAAAATGTAGAAAAGTAATGAATGACACTAAAGCATAGAGTCCAACAAGTCTCATATAGCACAGTTTACAAACTAAATTAAATATACACTTATCAAATAAACAATACACACATATTAATATCAAGATCATATTAGTTTTCAATGCACAGAGGTTATGTTCTTTCTTAGGTCATTATGGTGGCTACAGGGTGTTCCTCGATCCTCACATAGTTCCTAAGGTCCATCTAACTACTCTCTATCAGTTAGAAAGCTCCTAAATTGCATAGTAAAGAATCCCAAGGCCTTTAAATTTGTAATGCATGCTTAGGGTAGGTGTGATACATATACTTGGTTAATTTCGAGTGAGATTTTGGCTCTCCCCTCACTAGTCATCAACAAGTCGCCCTAGATCTTGAGTTACTATCAAAGATGTTCTCACTCAACCCAAATGATACACTTTTTCGCATCCTCAATAACCCAAATGAAACCCTTTCTGATCACCTAAATAAATCCCACTTTGCTGGTCCAAAATGTATATATTTTTCTTTTATAAGTAGCAATGACTCTCTTTTTTATGTGAGAAAATACGCTACTATGTTTATTTTATTTTCAATATATATATATTTTTCTTTTTCAAATCTTCTTCTTTTTCTTTTTACCCCAACAAAGGGTTACAATATAAACATGTGATCAAAAAGCTCAATTAAATAGCACAAAACCCACCAATAGTAATTCCCATAAAACCACCACCCCAAACTCAAGCTCTAGATTAGTGATCAAGCATCACAATTTTAGTATGGGTCATACGGAAAAGTCCTAAAAGTATGAGGTATAAGTGTTGGCCTAACGTCCTTTTAATCTTGTTTTAATATTTGCCAAATCGTGTTTTAAACATCACCGAAATAGTGCATTACATTTGTACTTACTAAATACCTTTTATTCATGAATTTAACATCATTTTTCAAGCTTTATTGAGTTGCCAGACCGGTATACCGGAGGTACGAGCGGCATACCGCAGCGGAACGGACTACACCACGGACCATGGCTAGACCGCAACAAGAAAAACCGAAATAAGCGAGAGTTCATGCGGTACACCAGACCAATCCCGCGGTGCACCGCATGTAAGGGTTTTCTGCAGCAAAATGAAGACAAAAGGCATATATCCGTTGGGAATATTAATATATCCGTTGGACATAAGCCTTATGACCGTTGGGAGCATTTTGTAGCTATAAAATGAAGGTTCTTCAAGGCTACAACTACACCATTCATCCACCAACATTAAGGGGCTTAATTGTTATCATTAAAGGAGGTGTCAAGAGCTATACATTGTCAAAATTATTTCGTAGTCCTATTCAACCCCCCTTTTAGGACACATAAAGACTTTCAATTGGTATCAGAGCCTAGCTCTAATTTGTACTTAACCGTTTCTAGAGTTTAAATGATATGAACTCTAATCAACCGGAAGGTTCATGTTCTACTAGACCTCCGCTTTTTACAGGTAAAGATTACTTTGGGTGGAAAAAGAAAATTGAGATCCATGTCAAAGGAATTGACTACTTGTTATGGTTAGCTATCAAGAAGGGTCCTTTTATTCCTTATTCGGATAAAGATGGCACAATTGAGAAAGATGAAGATGACTACACTCCTCAAGATATAGCCAAACTCACCAAGAACAACAAGGCTATGAATATACTCATAAATGGTTTGAGTATTACGTAATATGGTAGAGTTAGTGAATGCAATTCGGCTCATTAATATGGCAACTCTTGGAGCTATCTTATCAAGGTACGGAGGATGTCAAAGAAACCAAAATTGGTCTCTATATTACCAAATATGAGGTATTTAGAATGGAGCCCAACGAAACCTTGAATGCAATGCATCAAAGATTCTCTAACATAGTTAACACCTTGAAGACTCTTGGTCAAAACTACACCAACAAAGAGCAATGCCGAAAAATCCTATTTGCTCTTCCAATCAAAACAAAGATTACTTCAATAAGAGATACAAAGGATCTCTCAAAAATGACAGTACATGAACTTATTTGCAACCTCATGAAGGAGGAACTTGTTCTTGAAGAAGAAAAATCAAGAGAAGATGAAGAGAAGAAGATAAAGAAATCCATTACCCTTCATGCTTCAAGTTGCAAAAAGAAGAAAATAAAGAATTTCGAAGAGGAAGAAGATTCCTATGATGAAGAAACAAGTGAAGATGAAGCAATGGCTTTGCTCAAGAAAATTATGAAATACAAACGTTTTGCCAAAAAAGGAAGCTCTTCAAGTAATGTAAGGTTCATTGAGAAAGAAGAACCTACTTGCTACCATTGCAAGAAAATAGGGCATATCAAAACTTTTTGTCCAAATCTTCACAAAGGAAAATCTAAGAAAGCCTTGCACACCAACATCACTTGGGATGCTCTCAATTCCGATCAAGAAGAAAGTGATAATTATCATGTGAATCTAGTTGCATTCATGGTGAATCACAAAGAAGATGAGCATGCTAGTTGGGATGATGAAAACAATGAGGTAACTTCTCAATTTAGCTTTTCTTTATCTAATGATGATGCTAGTGAGGGAGATATTCATAATGCGTTTGATTCTCTTTATAATGATTTTTTAAACTCCATAGAAAGAAACAAAGTTTTAACAAAAGATTTGGAAAATAAACGAAATAGGAGTAAAGAGATTTTAAAAGTTTTGGAAGATTCTCAAAATCAAAACTACGAGTTTTTCAATGAAAATGAACATCGTTCTCTTAAAAGGATCTTTTGAAAGAAAATGTTTTGTTAAACAAAAAGGTTGAGGAGTTAAATGCTATTGTTTTACAATTTACAAAAGATCAAGAAAATTTGGATTTGATCTTAGGATCTCAAAAATTGTTTGTTTTGAAAAAAGGATGGGTTATGAACCATTGATCAAACAAAAAAGGGTGTTTAAAACTACCTCATCTCATCTTAATCCTTATTCTTCAAAATCTTCTATTTCTTGCACTTATTGTGAAAAACTTGGTCATAATGCATCTCATTGTTATTATCGTAAATTGTTGGATTTAGGATCTCTTGTACCATCTTGGAAAAAGTCTTTATGGATCATAAAATGAAAATTCCCTAACACTCATGGACCCAAACCAAGTTGGATACCTAAAGCTTAATTGTTTTTTTAGGAATCAAGCATCAAGATGCAAATGGAATAAAGTGTGATATCACTTGCATTGGTGCTAATATACGTAAAATGATTTGAAAATTTATATTAGATGTCTCTATTATCTAGGAACCCTCTTGCAAAATTTAGTTATTAAAAATTTTAAACAAAAATTGCATTTAGGTCCCTATATTTTTTTTTAAAAAATTACATTTTGGTTCCTATTACTTTACAAATTTATCTTTTACCCCTTCTCTTAAAAACTTGGTCATCGTTTCTTTTTGTTGTTGACAAAGAAGGAGAAATTTTAGTTAAACTTTTTCGTTGAATACAAAAACTCTATGCATTTCGTAAGGGGGAGCTTTTTAAATTAACTTATCCTTAAAAATCTCATGCTTAGGTTAAGGGGGAGTTTTTGATTGAAAATGTGCTACTAGCCACTTCAAAAGTTTTTGATTTGTCAAACATCAAAAAGGGGGAGATTGAACGTCCTTTTAATCTTGTTTTAATATTTTCCAAATCGTGTTTTAAACATCTCTGAAATAGTGCATTGAATTTGTACTTACTAAATACCTTTTATTCATGAATTTAACATCATTTTTCAAGCTTTATTTAGTTGCCGGACCGGTATACCGGAGGTACAAGCGGCACACCGCAGCGGCACGGATTACACCTCGGACCATGGCTAGACCGCAACAAGAAAAACCGAAATAAGCGAGAGTTCATGCGGTACACCGGACCAATCCCGCGGTGCACCACATGTAAGGGTTTTCTGCAGCAAAATGAAGACAAAAGGCATATATCCGTTGGGAATACTAATATATCTGTTAGACACAAGCCTTATGACCGTTGGGAGCATTTTGCAGCTATAAAATGAAGGTTCTTCAAGGATACAACTACACCATTCATCCACCAACATTAAGGGGCTTAATTGTTATCATTAAAGGAGGTGTCAAGAGCTATACATTGTCAAAATCATTCTTAGTGTGCTATAAAGTCATATCCACTCTTTCGGAGTTCATCACTATTGTAAAACCATTCAAACACTTGTTTCTTCCTCTTAGTCTAGTCTTTGTAATAGATAGATTAAGAGAGTGTATGAGTATAGGGATTATACTTGGTGTCCTTGTGTTGTAATTACACAAGAGTTTGCTTCGGGTTTTCGAAGTGGTTGTAAACGGGTATTGTGTTCTCACCCCGGTTAAGAGAGACACGGAGCTTAGTAAAGAAGCTTGGAAATCCTAAGGTGGTTACCTTAGGTAGTCGAGTAAGGAAACCAAACCACTATACATGCTTGAGTATTCTCTTTCCCTAAACTATTTACTTCCGCACTCTATATGTTTGATAATATGCTTGTATGAATATCTAGGTGATTATTATCTTTGCTTATTAATCAATCTTATGTCCATCTAGTTTAGAAAGAGAATAGGATTTAAATTAGCTTTTAATTTCATTTACTTAGAATAAAATTAGCCGAATAATTTTTGTAGTCCTATTCAACCCCCATTTTAGGACGCATATAGACTTTCAATAAGGCTTGTAATGTGGCTTAAAAAGGCTTGAAAAGGAAAGAGGGGGCTGAGACTAATAATATATCAATAATAATGGACAACAAGCTAAAAGACACAAAGGGATAAAAAACCGCCTTAAATATGTCTTATCCAATACAACTTAGTTACTTCCTAACCCCTAGCATGTTCATTAAATGGTTTATCAGCTTGTTTAGACTCACGTTCTACACACTGCTCATGCTCCCTAAGATCAAACTTACTTTTATCGCATTGCTCACTAATCTTTTCTTTACTCTTAATGTGTATTTCATGTAAATCCTGTAAGTATATACAAGACAAGTTCATAAACCTACTATCTAATATCATTAACTTATTGAAATTCCTCTTAAAGGATACATTCACTAGATTCTACAACAACATCCATACTTATTAAAAAGAAATTATAACACATAAAAGTGGGGATGAGAACAATGGATTCCCACCCTCAAGTCAAAGTTGAGCCGTAACATCCACGACTCGAAATAGACTCAATAAAATTAAAGACAGACACCTAATATACAAATAGAGATTGGGGTAGAGAAGAGAGGAAACAATATCTCTTAGTTATTGCCTCACGTGATCACACTCAAAGATGGGATGCGGTGGATCCTTCACAATGTCGCGTCTTATTTCCTTCAAGAGTGACGTGACGTGCACTTTATTAGCTTTGATTAGTGCCACACCATTGGCGAGGAAGGTTTGAAATAACCCGATTTGATTAAGTTTCTCATTCACCTTCTATTTCCAAGAAAACTTTTTCGGCTGTGCTCCTCTCAAATTGTTCTTGATCCATACATCATTTGAGATGGTATTCAATTTTCTTACAAGTTTTTCTTTCTCTACAAGTTTCACATTCGCCTTCATCAACATTATAGTGATCATTGATGGGTACTTAAACTTAAAGAACTCCTCGGCTTGACTATGAATTACATAACCTCATAAAAATCACTCGCACTACATCTACTTCTTCCTCTCTCATAACACAATCCAAAAAGATGGCGTATTTGTGAAGTACATCCACTAGATTCTACCTAATCTTCACACTTATTAACAACAATAATCACATAAAAATGGGGTGGAGTTGACAGATTTCCACCCTTAACTCAAAGTTAAACCGTGACTCGGCTCGAAACAGACTCAATAATCTTAAAAACAAACAACTAATATACAAATAGAGAAAGGGGTGGAGAAGAGAGAAACAAACTCTCGAGGCTATTGCCTTGGGTGCTCATCATCCAAGATAGCATGAAGAGTATACTTCGCGGTGTCGCAGATTATTTGCCCCAAGAGTGTCATGATGTGCACTTGATTAGACTTGATTAGTGCCACATCATTAGCAAGGAGGGTTTGAGCAATTTCAATTTGTTTAAGTTGCTCACTTATCTTCTCTTTCCAAGGGGTATCCCTTTACTGTACTCCTTTATAGATATTCTTGATCCACTCATCATCTAGGATGAAACTCGACCTAATAATTAATTTCTCTTTCTCCCCAATAATCACATCCGCTTTCATCACTAGGCTTGTAAAGAGAATGTGAGTGGGCAGGAGATCAATAGACAGAGATTGATGGATATTTAAATTTAAAGAAAATATTAGGTTTAGAGATGAATGTCATTACCTCATCAAAGATTATTTGAGCTATGTCCACTTCTTCCTCTCCCATTATACAATCTAACATGATGGCGGATCTGAAGTATACGCGCAACCAGCGCATTCCCAAGGGCTGAAGGTGCAAGGAAGTGGTACCAAATTCTCGCCTCGGGTTGAAAATACTTGTAAGGCCAAGACGTCTTCAACTTCTCACTCTCATTATGCAATACTAACTCTTCACTAAACATTCTTTCCTGTAGTTGATTCCAATCAAAACTCTTGATGTTCTTCCCAGCTAATTGGTACTTGCAAGGTCCCACCAGTTTCCTAATTCCAAAATGGCTTCTAATGTCCTCAACTGTGAAGGGAATCAACTTTCCCCTGGTAGGAACTCTATCACTGGTATCTCGGATAAAGAGAGCAAGATAAAACTCTCTTACTAGAGAAATATTAAAACTTGCATGCTCAATCATGAATATCTTCCAACCTAATCTTCCTCCCATCTCAAGAAATCTCTTATACTTCCTTTTTGCCAAATTCTCGTGAAATTTCCGCTCATGCGTGGGTGTCAAAGTAGGTAAACATCAATTACCATGGCTTTTAAGGCCCTAGAATTACATCTTTTGTTGTTGAGTGGAGGTTCCTTGTCTTTGCGAGGTTGTGGGGCTTTCTTGTTCGGAATCTCAATTAATCATTCTTGAACGCTTGGCTCCACAACAACCGGTTTCTCGCTTGCCATAAGACTTGAACCACTCCTTTTCCTCTTTGACTTACTTATATAAACCTTGGGTTACTTCCTTTTAATTTTACCCAACTAAAAGCTTAATACTTCTTCATATCTCTCCCACTAGCAAGTGTTTTGGTTCTCAGTGTCATCTTCCTTGACCCTCAACTTAAAATTTTACCCAATTTGAAACTTTTCCTTGAAGGACCATTTAAGGTAAGATTTAGAGGTGAAATTATGTAAGGAATGTGTTTTGCTATATGGGTATGTAGGATTTGTGGTGGAATAAGAAGGAATTTAAGAATTAAGAAAATGGAGTTTCTGAATTTTTTGGGTTTGATTCTTGATTTCTTGTGATGTTGAAATGATTTGGGATGGTTATTGGTGTTAGGAATGATTTGGTGATGTTTTTGGTGGTGAAATATGGGTTGTTTGAGTGTATTTTTATGTTTGGTGAAGCTTGGGTCGAACTCTAATTGTGCTTGGAAGCTTTGGGAAGAAGAAAGTTGGAGCTTTAGGTTATAGGAGCTTAGGGATTAAGCTTTCATTTCTTCATCGGCTTGGTACGGTATACCGCGGTACCCGTGCGGTGTGCCGCATGTATGGACTGACTAGTCCAACTCTCTGACCTTTAACCCGTGATATATCGTGCACATGAATTGTATCGCAATACATACCGTGTCGCGATTTATCGAGACACCTTTTCTTCTCGCGCTGCGGTGTACTGCATGCATCGTGCATCAACTCCAATGTTTCTGTTCGAATAAGCGTGGGGTGTGGTGGACACGGATTGTCAGGGTGCGTATACCGTGACTAACATATGTAAATAATTTAACCAGATGGGATTAGCTCACTGGTCAGGGCCTTGGTCTACCAATCTAGTGGTGCAGGTTCGAACCGAGTCAATGACTCCGAGTCCAAAGTGGCTCTCCTATGTAACCAAAAAAAAACATATGTAAATAATTTATGAACTTGTCTTGCATATGCTTACAAGATTTACATGAAACACACATTAAAAGTAAATAAATTTATTAGTGAGCAATGCGGCAGAAGTAAGTTTGATCTTAGGGAGTGTGAGTGGTGTGTAGAACGTGAGATCCAGACTAGTTGATAAACTATAATGAACGTGCTAGAGGTGAGAAAGTAACTCAATTGTGTAGGATAAAACATGATTAAGGTGGTTATTTGTTTAACCCTTGTGCCTTTTAGCTTGTTGTCCAACTATTATTGGTATATTATATGTCTCAGACCCTTGTCGCCTTTACAAGCCTTCTTATTAGCCACATTAAAAGCCATACCCTTAGATTTTAGGAATTTTCCATATGACCCGACTCGAATCATGATGCTTTGACATCGTCTTAAGAGCATGAGTTTGGGGTGGTGGTTATGGAAAATATCATTGGATGGGTTTTGTGTTATGTACTTGTTCCTTTGATCACTTGCTTATATATTATAACCCTTTGTCAGGGTAAAAAGAAAAAGATTTGAAAAAAAATTGTTGAAAAGAAAAGAAATATAGTAGCTTGATTCTTCACATCAAAAAGAGAGTTATATCTATTTACAAAAGAAAAATATATACATTTGGAACGACAAAGTGGGAATTATTTAGTTGATCATGAAAGGTTTCATTTGGGTTACTAGGGATGCGAATAAGTACATCAAAAAGTTCGGTTGAGTGAGAACAATCTTTGAGAATAACTCAAGATCTAGGGAGACTCGTTTATGGATAGTGAGGAGAGAGCTAAAATCTCACTCTACATTATCCAAATATATGTATCCCACCTACCCTAAGCCGACATTACAACCTTAAAGACCTTATGATTCTTGACTATACAATTTAAAAGCTTTTGAAGTATAACAGAGTAGTTAGATTGACCTTAGAAACTATGTGAGGATCAATGAATACCCTATAGCCACCATAGAGGACTAAGAGTGAACATATCCTTCGGGCACTGCAAAACTAATCTAATCTTGAAAGTACTATGTGTTAGATTGTTTATTTGATAAGCGTATATTTAATTTACTTTGTAAATTTTACTATATGAATTTTGGTAGAATTAGTGCTTTAGTGTCATTTATTACCTTTCTACTCTTTCTCTCTTCTTTGATTTTCTGGACAAAGACCCTTCTAAACTATATTTTTCTTTCTATTTTGTCGGGAAGATAAAACTTTTAGTTGGGGGTCTTGATGTCTCTCTTTTTGTGATATATTAATCCACTCACGCGACATTTTTTGGGAGTATATTGAGCTAAGTAAGGGATTTTTACCATGTATTTGATGCATTGTACTTTGGCCTCTCGTTTTTGTCATATTACTATTTATAGAGATTTTGTGCCTTATTTGTGTGAAGTGTGTAGATTTTAGGTACATGGTTGATACAAGGTGTCAATATGAAGAGAATAAGTAAAAAATTTAAGATAAACCCCAAGTCAAGGCGGAATTTGAGCCTAAAGCCACTTTGGGAAGTTGGAGTGTTTGCTGGAGAAACCTTAACATCATATTATTTCAGTCACCACAGATTATTGGTAAGTGGTATTAGCCTGATTCTTTTTTATTCAGAAATAGCTTGAAGTCCATATCATGTGGGAAGTGATGGAAGTCAATTCAGAGTTAAGATGAAAAAGTTATGTCATTTGCTTCCACCATGATTCGCTAGTCTAGATTTAGCTAAAAATGAGTTGGGTCGTTCTAAACCTAATTAAGTGAGCTAAAGGGGTCCCAAACATTTTTAGCTATTATATAAGTCATTTAGTATCCCCCTTATAACATACATTTCATAATCGATCAGCACACAACATAATTTTACAAGGGGAGCAAGAACATAAGAGATGGGAGGAGAAAAGAAGGGTTTGTCTATAAACCCAACGATTATTCCCCCACCATTCATCATTTTATCTCTTCCTAAAGAGTAATTATCATTTATTTTTTATTTTAATTATGATTTTGTTTTTAGCTTTTTATAGATTTATTTATTTTAGTATGAATTAAACCCGTATTGCTTGAGGTTGCTTATGTAAGTACTTATGCTTAGCTACCTAATTGATTTGTTAAATTTGGGACAAATGTTTAATTGGGTATGGTTTTATTATTATTTCATTAGTTATGCGTTTGTTTTAATACTACCTATATTATGTCCAAATAGTGGGTAGCCTTGTGATTGAGCTAACACATGGGATGGGGGTTTGATTGCAGACATAGCGCATAGATGTCTAGTGTGCAATAGTGAACCGAGAGGTCTTGCCTATCTAGATTTTCAATAGGGTTAGACCTCAACCATCTGAAGACCTTTTAGGGTCACCCAGAAGCAATGTTGTAGATCTCCCCGCCTAGGCGCGCCTAGACGTCAACTCCCCCCTCAGGCGCTTCCGCCTAGTTAAAACTCTAGATGTTTTTGCCTAGCGCCTTAGTCACCGTTTAATAGGCGCCTAGCCCGTCTAGGCATCGATTAATGGCAAAAAGTGGCCGCCTAGGCGCCGATTAATGGCAAAACATGCCCTCATAGGCCTTTTTGTTATTTTTCCATATTCTCGAGAATTCTTTAATTGATATTATAACTCAATTTTTAGTATTTTTTCATTTACTATAGTGTTCTTACAATTGTTATAATTACTACATATATGTTACTAAATATACAAAATTACACAAATGAATTCAAAACCGTATAATTCCGCCTAGGCCTCGTGTAATCCCGCCTAGGCGTTAGGCCCCGGTCAACCGCCTAGGCCACAAAACCGATATCTACAGCATAGCCCGGGAGGGGTATCTAGTGAAGAAGGATTGCCTTCTAAGCTACCAACATGAGTTAGATGGATTGTTCAATCTCGGCTGATCTAAATTCACCAACTCACCCTTATAAAAACCCATTAAACTAACGACATAGGTAATTACTAGCAAATCCTCAAGCAACTTTCTCATATTTTAGTTCAATCTTTATTTACTTAGTTGCTTAATTTCATCATTCGTTTTAATCTTGTCTTATATATTATTTTGTCTTTAAATTGAAACCCCAATGAACATTTCATTATTTACGTATTGGTCATGACTTATTCCTATTGTAAACTCTACATATTGACACTATTCGAAGCATACTTATCTACATTGATAATCCTTGTGGAGATGATAAACCCCCACTTATTAAATTATTTCTTATCAAAGACCCGTACACTTACAGAAAGTCACCCTCTCTGGTGTTGATTTATTATATCACACATGCGGCAAACAAAAGGTCTCGATTGAAAACCATCAAGTTCAGAAGTATGTTCACTTGACAAAATTTGGTTGTTGCCTCACTTAACTGCGTATCAATTCAAATAGAATAATATTGCCACTTAAGTACAATTAACCAAAATACTAGTATTTATGGAAACCTGTTCATCTTCACTCCCAAGAACTTGGGTGGGTGATTGTTAGAATTATTAAAATTAAGGAGCCTTTATTTTATTGATTCTTTTATGTTCTTGGGAGAAGTGGGAAAAGCCATTCATTTGTTATTAGTCTCACATAGAAATTTGAGAAGGAAAATATTAGATTACTTAAATTAAAGAAGTTTTCTTTTATTCATTCTTCCATGCTCTTGGGAGAAGTGAAAAAACTTTTCTTTGTTATAAAGTCACACATAGAAAGTTGAGAAAAAAAATATGAGTATTTAAGTTCTTACGTTTCTATCCATTTCAAATGGCTTAACACTATGAAAGCTAAAGGAGAATCGGGAAGTCCCCACACGCGCGCACCACTACCACCTCATCCCGCCCGGCATGGAAACGGCGACAGAGTGGTTGTGGTTGTAGGGGGAGTTGGGGAGTCTTGGGAAGGCAAAATGTCCAAGACTTGATGGCTCATTAACTCAAGTTCAATTCAAATGAAAGCTCAGCTATTACGGATGTTACAAGAGTATGGTCAACTTGTCCAAGTTCGTGCATTGACCAAAAGTTAGAAGACTATCCAGGTTTATGAATGAATTTGAAATTTTGTAACCAGCAAAACTCTGTATTTACGACGCCTTAAACACCAACCTTTATTGTGACGATTCTGGCAAGCCAATTTCTCCTATAAATAGAGTCATAAGTCACTTGCATTTTACACAGAACAAAGAATATAAAAAGAATAACTCTCTTCTCCCTTGCAGTCCTAAAACGTTTTCTTGAGTAGATTAGAGTGGGTGATACACTTTGACAGATATACCGGTACTCCCGAAAAATATCTATCTAACGCAATTAATTTCGTGTGAATGTTTTGTTTTATAGAATTTTCGTGAAAACTCCGTTATTTCAGTTTCTTTGGATAGTTGTTAATATTATATTTTCATTGAATTTTTTTTTAAATTTTATTTTCGTTTTTTTTGGTCGGAGGATAACGAGCTCAACTCCGGTCTAACCTATTTCTTCGAAATCCCCATAATAATCCCGTTGATTTCCATACCGTGATATGTGGCTCCGCACCTACCTTCTTTGCGAGACTGTCTGCATGGATGTTCAATCGTTTCGGTAAATGCCGAAAAGATATTAGGTCATATTCTTCCGTCCTCCTCCAGATTTGTCGGATGATCGGTAGAGTAGTTGGTGGTCCTTTGTGTGTTCTAAAATAAATGCAAAAGTAATCGAACCACAACCGCAAGTGTACGGTTGTCCCAAGTAGTAATAATGATTCTAGGATCGTTCGCAGGGACGGTTTGGTTAACTACAATGTTTACCAAGTAATGAATGGTTGCACTTATGAAAACAAGTAAAGAAATAATGATTGATTTGGTTTTTGTATTAATTCTAATTAATGAAAGACTAATTATAAAATGCAAATAAATAGTAAAACGCAAGTAAATAAGTGTAAAACGCATTATGAGAAGGTAGCACTTGAGAACGCAAGGGACCCTCCTAATTCTATTTCATAACTTGTTCTGTTTAAGGGCTAAATTGGTCAATTACAATGGTCGGGACTCTAAATTCCTTATACCCCCGTCAGGGTGGACTATAAGGCTATCCTAGAGTGTCACTAGTCCCGTCAGGGTAAATATGATCCACTTTTAGATTTTTAAGAATTTTACCTCATTGGCCCTAAAATTAGCTAAGTTCGTCAGAATCACTAGCTTCTATTTTAGATTGAATAATTGGTTCCGTATCTAAACCCTCCGTCAGGATGATCCACACGCCACATATGTGGAATAGCCTAGATACTAACACCCGTTCTTAGTTCATGACTCTAAAAACAGTAAATAATCCCAAATTATATAAAAGAGTAAAAGTCCCAATCTAATTTAATTTAACAGAAACCCAAATTCAGGACATGAAATTCAACAGAATTGGGAATTACCCACAAAGCATTCTCAAGCACTAAAATGTGTTTAGCTCATACTAATTAAAAAGAAAACTAAATTAAAAGAAATTGAATTCATAATGTATTACAAAATTAAAATTAAAGAAAACGTAATTTCCGGAATTGAAATGGCTGAGAACGGAGATATAGACCCTCTCCAGCTCTTGACAGCTTCTTCTTTCTTCCTTATGTTGCTTCTCTTTGATGTTTTAATTTGTAAAAAGTGAATTGTGTGAAAAATAGAAGTCAAGAGCTCCTTTTATATGTGGAAAAACGGATTAGGGCTTGGACCTAATAATACAACACTAATTAAATGTCCAAGCCCAATTTCTAAGCCCAAAATCCCGTAACTAATGATACACCTTCACTAAAACGGCGTTTCCCGCTTCGTTATGACTCCGATTGACTTGATTCCAGTTGCTAAAGTTCCGTAACTCGATAAGGAATGTTTTCTCTTCAAAGGTCAGCGGCTAAATCATCTCTTAAGCGCCTTGAAATCAGCAATCTTTGGCCTGGAAAACAGATTTGCAGCTCTAATAACAATTCTTTCGGGATTTATCTTCAAGTCTTGACTCCATATCACGATCTTTGACTCTCTTCTCAGATTCCATTCCTAGCTAATAATTAAAACCTACAAACTTTCCACTAAAATATACAAGATTACGCGCAAAAGTTTAATAAATCAAAATTACTAGAAATAAAATAGAAATTCCGGATTATTGCATTTTTAACTCAAAAGTCTATAAAAAATATTTAAATAAACATAAAAAATGATGTCTCCCAAGGGTCGAAAATAAGAACAATTAGGGAGACATCAGTAGTCCATCTCACTACTGATGCCTGCCTAATACCTTGGATCAACTCAAGGTTATCGGAAAAGACCGTCTTTGTTTCCCCTAGGAAATCTTTGCATTTTTTTGTAGCCGAGAGAATCGCTAACACCTCTCCCTCCAGTATTGTGTCACATCTCTGGGTTTCTATAAAGTTGCCTGTGATTTGTTGGGCTCGGTTGTGGTGTTGTACAATTCCAATCCCCGTTATCTCTTCTATGTTGGAGAAGGAAGCATTGCAAAAGAACGTAATATCACTTCCCGTAGGACCTTCATTATCCATCGTGTATCTTTCAGTTTTCATTTGTTCCGCTCTCGGATGACTATCCTGTCTTCTCCATTTCATACCGTGAAGCTCACCTATCAATTTATTTTCGTTAAAACGGTGAATTTGTTAGTATTTCACAACACAAGGCTTGTTTATTAATTAGTGGGTATAAATTGTGACATTCGATTTGTTTAGGTTGGACCACGTGTTGGCCTCTAATTTGCTCAGCATTAGTATTCTTTTCACGTGAAAGTGATCATTTCAGATGTCTGCCAACCGATTTTTTTTTTTTGTCATTAATTGAAACTCAATTACAATACTGTTTCAAGAGATTAGTACAAAATATAATATTTTCTTCAACACTATTCGAGTTCTCCACCGGTATTTCTTCCATTTTCCTAGCGCATTTTGCATAGTTATCAGCTAACACGTTTCTATCTCTTCTGATGTGTTCAACTCTCCATTTCGGATATCTTGCTGCCCATTTCCAAATTATTTCGATTATCGGTTTAATCTTCCAATCAATACTTTGTTTTTTGTTAATATTCTGGACAATTTTCAGGTTGTCCGTGTAAAACCTCGCTTTTTCTATTTTTAGAGAATCTGTGTCTTTCATAGCTTGAATTATAGCCCATGCCTCACCTTCCTTCGCAGTCTCATAGATACCTCTTCTATACTTTTTCCGGGTCACATTTCCTTCTTGATTAATCGCGATAGATGCAATTCCACTCCATTCATTGTTACTAACAAACGATGCATCATTGTATCAAAAAAGGTCAACATCATCCATGTCCTTTTTCTCTTCCTTATTCTTTTATCTTCTAAATTCCTTATATTCTCATTCCCGTTCTCATGGATCTGACTATGCTTGAATAACCTCTTTATAAGGTTGTTGGAGCTATCAATAATCTCAAATACGTTCCATTCTTTCCTTTCGAATAGTCCTTTCATTCCTGCCTTCCAAATATGCCATAAATGTACAATTAAATTACTTATTACCCAACGTTTGTCATGATCATTTTCCGAAAAACTTTCAGCAATATTCATAAACCACTCGCTAAATTTTAATTTTTCATCAAAGTTAACCTTTATCTGAAGCGCTGATTGAGCCCATACCGCCATACTTAAGGGACATTGAATAAATAGATGCTCTATAGATTCCTCCTTGTGTTCACACCATTCACATAATGTCGATTTGTCTGCCAACCGATTGATTTTTGTATAATTTACGCTGGAAGTAAAATTGGTAAAATTTCCTTATCTATAGAACGGTAGCTCCAAGATCAAAAAAGCTAAGGACCCAAATTATTCTTCCATGGCTTTCTCTATAGGCATCTTCCGCTGCTCTTTTCCATACATATCAACATTATCACAGACAACAAGATCAAGAAACCCCCTTCACCGTTTTCCATGTATTAAAGCCGAAAACCCCGTCTCCGAAGCTGATGGAAATGGGAAGAAGGCTGCAGCTACTAAAACTCAAGAACCTCCTCCAAATGCTCAATCTGCAACTACTCCGTTAAAGCCTAAAAAACCTGTCTATTCTAGTGAGTATTCATAATCTTAGTTCTGAAACTATATTTTTGCCTATTCTCGTACCTGAATTTTTGTTCGCTCGAGGATCGACCCTAATTTTCTTTAATTCGACCAGTGAAAAAAGGTCAAATTGTAAGGGTGGACAAGGAGAAATATCTTAACAGTATAAACGTGAATCTCTCTAACTTTCTTTTGTCTTTCTTATATGCTAAAGAATATAATTAATCATTACTCACTATATTACTAATGGGACTTTGTAATTTCAGTATCTATCGGTGGGACATCCACCTTACTACAAAGGCTTAGATTACATATATGAAGATCGTGGTGAGGTACATATGTATATACACATTCCATCCTCTACAGACATGTAGTTATATTGATATTGCCTTTAACTAATTCGTTATTTTCCTATTCCTGAAGGTGCTAGACTTGCGTGTATTTGAGACTGGAGAATATGCACTTGTGAGTATATTAATTTGTGATTTAATTAGCTATTTATCACGATTTATGTTGCGTTTGTCCCGGGGATGCCTGAAGTATAATGTACAGTCACACTATAAACAATATTCATCATTAGAGACGACGCATAATGTTCCTAAAAGTGATACATTTCAGTTGCTAATGAGAGGATTTTATCTTTAAAGGTTGTCGTTGTTGTCGTCGCTAAAGACAGCCTTTTGCGACGAAAAACCATTTTTCATTAGTAATGATGCTCGTATTCATTAGCGACGACATAGGATTATCATTAGCAACAACTTAATTATCTCATTAGCAACGACACTAATGAATATCAAATTAGCAACAGAATGTGTCGTCACCTTATGATATGTCATTAGCGACGACTTGTGTCGTCGATAAAGAATGTACTAATTTGCGATGAAATTTGTCGTCACAAAAGATCGTAATCGTTTGAGATGATAAATTTTGTCTCTAATTGTATGACCAATAGGGACGAGTTCTTTCCGTTTCTAGCGACGACCATGTCGTCGCTAAAAAAATTATTTTATTTATTATATACTAAGTTTAATTTTTTATTTGTTTTTACTAATTTGATTTTTTATTTTAATAGTAAAACGAATTGCAACTTATAATAAAGATATTCTATTCACTAATAAAAAATAAATATATATAATTAAAAGTGATAATTTACACAAGAACCTGAAGTAAATCTTCTCAATTTTATCAACAACATGATTAGTGAATTCGTACCTTATCATTTATAGATAGCATGGGTTGGAGTACCAACTGCACCGGCGTGGCTTCCAACTGATATGCTCATCAAGGTATTAGTTTCCATATACTCATATATTCATTTATTCCCTCGCACCAAAAAATGCCTTCTTCTCGAGATCATATGATTGAGATGAACAAATATGAATAATATTATATCAAGTTGAACCATGATAATAATTATATAGAAAATATTATCATATCCATTTGTATAAGGTGAAGTGATTTACAAAATTCTTGAATTTTTGTATTTGCAGTCGGAAAAACTCGACTACGAGAGAATGTAACCTTCCTCAACAAAGCGATGATAAAATCACCTAGCTGAGTTTAAAAAATATTTTGTTGGCCATTTGCGATGTATCATTTAAAGATTCTAGTTAGATACTTTTCCTGTAAATATATTGTTTATACACGCATAATTTTTGTCTCGTGATAAACAAGTGATATTTAATTGCCGCAAAATGTCATTCTGTAAAGATAACTCTGAAGCTTTAGAAGGGGAGAATCTGCAAATTCTGTTAAGTGAAGCTATCAGACCCCGGACCTCAAGCTCCATCGGTCTAAGGCTCAAATTAATATATATTTGAACCCATTTTCTATATTAACTTTTTTAAAGTTAATTGCTGGTTCGCATATTTAATTGATTTTAGTTTATGATTTTTCCTTTGCAAAAAAATAATCAACTTAGTAGTAAATTCAAGTTAAAGATAATAAACACAATTTACTAAAGTTGATTTTGAAGAGTTTAAAGGGAAAAGAGGGCGTTTATGAAAATTTGAGTGAACCATAAGATATTAGTTTAATTTTGGTATCCCTTATGAATAAAATTCCTAAAACTTAAGGACCATTGTCCCCTAAGAGTAATTTTTTTTTACGTTCCGTTGTCCCCTAAGAGTAACGCCTACAACATTTGAAAACACATTGCAACCTTAAAAAGAGGGGGGGGGGGGGGGGGGGGGGGGGGGGTGGAGTACTATAAAACCAAAAATATTGTTGGGAAAAATATTACTATTACAAAAAATGACAATTGCAACTTTTACTGAAAAAATTAAGTTTCATTTGAAACTTACAAGTTAAAATTGCAGAATACGAATAAGGGAAATTACGATTGAATGGGGTCCCTTGATGATCCTAAACTAATATTTAATTGTGAGAGCTTGGGGTCCCAAGTTCAAGCCACAAGTAGTGCATGCTATCAAAATGACTGCTTGACTCTATACTATAAATTACACTGAGGGAAACCTCATGAAAATAACAAATATCATTGGGATAATGATATGTATTAATCGACTCACAAAGTCTCGGTCAGTGTTAATTTGCCTCATCTCTGTCAGTAGTTGAGGTGGACCTCAGTATACAAGACCGTCTTCAGAAGATAGAGTATGAAGGGATGCACCTAGTCTGTTTCGGTTGTGGTCATTTTGGGCATATGAAGGATATTTATGTATCAACTAATATAGCAAAATTTTACGTGAAAGTGGGGGTAAGGGAAAGGATAGAAAACACTTATTCCTATCCCAATTACATCCTATAGAAAAATATGGGGCTGGATCATCAAAGATAAGGTAGGCCTAGCACAATTGGGGGTGAGTTGTAACAAGTATGGGGGCAAAGGGCCAACCACATAGGTTTGTAAAGACCTAAGGCCTCCTTTTAAGATGTATGTTGCTCAAGAGGGTTAGGATAACAGAAATTGAGGGTTCTAATCCAATGCTTTTGTAGAGGAGGAAGATTTAATTGCAAAATCTCTAACTACAAACACCAATTTCCAATAATTTTCATCAGAAATAATTAGAGAGATTAATAATTTGTTCGTAGAACCGATGACTAATAATTCAATGACAATTGTTGGGTAATCATCCATGACTTGTGTGATAATCGACACAAATGATAACAGATAGAGAGAAAAATTGTTAACACAAAAAAGCAGAATTTTATGGACGGGGAGAAGGTTAGGCCAACTTAGGAAAGAATAAATAATAAAAATATGTGATAAGATATGTCACAAGAGTCAAGAGTGGCAGAGCCGTGAACAAGTAATGCTAGAAATATTTGCCTAAAACATCAGGTTTCAGGACACGATTCTACACATTCTAGATAGTTTGAATCTGAATAACTTTTTTTATCGCCCTACCACTAGATATATAACTGTGTATGAGACAACTCCCATGGCCTAGCTCAGCGAGAGACTGTCTGGATAACGAGTTTAGTGGAGGAAGATAAGGCGGTTATGGACGATTTTGTGTAAAGCTTGGTATAAGGTTTCTTTCAAGTTTTTGAATTTCAATACTATCTATACCTATAACATTTGTTTTATGTCAAATAAAACTAACACTAATGTTGAAGGTTGGGCTACTTCATATCACTCAATTAATATCTTGCTTAAAAATTGTCATGGTCAAAATAATATAGGCTAACGCGAGAATTGAAAGAGTTGCAAGATCAAAACAAACGGGTTGTTACTATAGTGAGGGACCACTATCATTAAATTGATAAACATGAAGAATTAGATTCGACGCACTAATTGACTCAGAGGGAAACAAAATTCTCTTGAATAGTGAGGACTTACAGTCCAATTTTTGGCAGGTAATTAAGTAATCAATGTACATATTAGTAGAGACTCGTGTACGTCCTTGATTTTGTCTATACTTTATGCTAGTCCGAAGGCATTAATACATGAGAAGTTGTATGAGGCAATGGAATTAGCCACTAGGAATATTCAACTTCCATGACTTTCACATGATATTTTAATCAAATTGGGGATTTGGAGGATAAGATGGGTGGG
>JARWIR010000201.1:162500-169689 GCA_029959085.1 Nemophila menziesii | reverse complement strand
TTATTTGAATCTTCTATCATAGATAAATAAACCCTTCCTGAGTAGGATGGATTAGACTTTTTTTACTTTGACTAATAAAAGGGAGCTTTCACTCTTTTCTTTAGAAGTTTAATTCTGACCATAGTTCATAAAAGAAAGCGGGTGGGCTTTTGTTTTGTGCCCCCACTTATTGTTTTATGGTTGTAACCTTTTCGGCGGTTACTCTCCTTTGTTTGTCGTTTTTCTTCTTGTTGGAAGCTAAATGGAATATGTGTGACTTCAGTCAATGGTATGATAGCCAAGGACATGATACAGCAGGAACAGAAGAATTAAGAGTGAGTCACTACTAGAATCTGGCTCTGCTTTGCCGAATGATATGAGCTCCTTATGAAACAGCTCACTCCGGGGTGATTCAGGTTTAGTCGTAGAAGAAAGTCAATCCATGCTTTTGTCTTCGCCTTTCCCGAGTCTTTATTTTAGCCCATATACGGGAGGGTTTATTGGTCAGTGTGTTCCATATTCCAGTCTTGAAATATTACATACGTGGGACTCATTTCTGAGAGAAATCGCTGCCCCAAGGATATGTGAGTCGGTGGTCGGTGAAGATCTTATATACTCCAAGCCTCATGAATCAGTTAGGTTGGAGTTGGAGGAGTCGCTATTAGTTGGTGACTGTGGAAGTCTTATGTAGGTCCAAAGAGCAAGCCGATGAAAGGAAGACTCTGTCGAAAGGTGTCTGCTCGTGGAATAGAAAGAGTTCGTTGCATCAACGTAGTCAAAAACGCTTACTTAAGCTCATCAATGTGTACTCCTCGGTTGTGAAAGAGAGGGCGGACCAGGAATTGAATCAGACCTTGCCCTGTTAGTAAGAAAAGAAGTCGCTCACCTCAGCCTGAAACTTCTAATAGATAGAGTTGGAGTACGTAGTGAGAGTTAAGGTTGATTGATGAGTTCAGTGGACAGAACGATCGATGTGAGGCCGCAGGAAGTTAAAGTGTGACTTCCCCCGTAGTTGGGAGCGGGGGCGTCCGATTCGACAATGAACACTAAATGAAACAGGCAAATCATAAAAGTTTACAAAACCCCGTAAAATTGGATGAACCTAGTTCCAGCGGTCCGTGGTTGAACGGCAAAGGCGGGAATAAAAAGCTTAAGAAGAAAGAAAGCGTAGAAATCTTATTAATTCCAATGTCATAAGTGGCTCCTTTCCTCTCCCGAAAGGTCAAGCCTCTTTCGATCCTTAACTTTCGGTATCAAATGTACCAGTCTTCCATTTAACTGCATACTCGCCCTCCGAACAATGAATAGGAGCTTCAACAACAAACCGGACAACCAATACAAGCATCCTCAATTGGTAGATCAACTCTTTCCTTCTTTCGGGGAGTCGAGGCTTCGCTCTTCTCTTGACTTGGCCCAACTCCTGAACTGCAAGCTTCAAGAACTCGGTGCGGAAGAGCTCACTGAAAGGGATGCATCTTCATCTTCAATACGTTATTTCCGCTATTCCGGATTCTTTTTCTTCTTCAATTCGATGGGAGGGCATACCTAGATGCAGAACAAAGCCTTTTAAACAAGCTTTTTAAGCTGCCTTGTGTTACCGCCCGTTTGAGACCTGGCTCTCTCACTTCATCTGTCGAGCTAATCAATTCCTCTATCCAAAACCTCCGTCTGCCTAGTTGTTCTTCGTCACCGGATTCCCTTCTCTAGCCGGCTCAAGAAAAAGCTTTCTTCGCTTCTAAGCTTTAAGAAGAAAAAGCTTGATTAGCTTCTTAGTGTTACTAGCCATAACAAGTACTTACTGTAGTACCGGCGTACATTGCTTGTGAAAGGAGCCCACTCTCGCCGGCTAACACAATGGATCAATGCAGGGGCCGAGAAGCCTAAACTATCTATCAGCTGCCGTAGCCCAGCGGAGTCTAGTCTTCTTATCTAGATGAGCATGAGTGGTCAAGCCCCGCAATGAGATCATGCGCCTTAAGCCTGGGCTACTATTGTGTGTTCCGATCCTTCCAGTGAGAGCTTGTGACCCGTCGCAGTGACCGCAGTTTGCTTAATCGACTGTCTCTCTATCTTCTTGATCCTTGCACCACAAAGTTCGCAGACAAGCCGAAAGATGGTTAGATCGGGTGGTCGTAGATCAGTTATAATAGACACCCCTTGTTTGTACTCGAGGACCATGCTGAACCCCGCCAGAAAAGTCTTGCCACTGTGCCCGCTTTGGGGCTCTCTTCTGAGTAAGGAAATAGCTCGTAGCCACGTCATCGGTCTTGACCACGAACCTTGAGCCCAGCGAAGAAAACTATACAGAGCTCCAGCAATTCCATGATCTCTGTGACTTGGCTATCAAGGTCACTCGCCACGAGCGCTTGCTGCGCAAAGTAAGTTCGAAAAGCGCAGTATCTATTGGTACTTAATTACAGAGAGCAATTCGGACTTGATGCAATGGTGGAGAAGATCAAGATCACTAAGCCAGTTCTTTGCCTTGCTCTACGCAAAGCCCCACCCAATCAGGCAGCCATGCTGAACACGCCTGGTATGAAGCTGACAGCAGGCAAATTTGGCAATACAGGACAAGATTGGTGGAGGCTTGCTGAAGTTTCCCGAAAAGGGAAAACAGATGTTGATTGACAAGCAACCGACCGCGCAAGCAGCGCCGGCGGGTGCACAAGAACGTAATTCCTCATATTTTTTTTTTAATAAAATAACCAGGCTGCAACAAAGTGAGTTTGAAGGAAAATGTAGCCCCTGGTTAGAGCGCTTTACCTCTAATTTATTAGAAGAGGAAGATCTAGCTCAGCTGGTGGTATAGGATAGGATGAGCTAACTGAAGCAGTGATGAGCTAGGAGACTTTATCGACCCGGTTTATAGGAAAGTAGAAAGATAGCTTTCAGATTGGCTCTCTATAGTTATATTTAGGAAAGCTCAATATCTCCATGAACCCTTGCTGCAAAAGTCATACTTTTCAATCATCGAAGTGAAAGTTCCGATTCCATCCATTCCAAAAGCAGAAGGGAGGATAATATCATTATGTATAGGCTAAGGTCTACACCAGTGATGTTAAGCGGATCTGACCCCTAACTAAAAGGAATTAGTAAAGGAAAGATGAAGTAGTGTGGGACGAATGAGATCTCTGTATTGATTGGGGCAGGCAAGACCAGCTGTCCAATGCTTTCGCTTCAGCTAAAGAAAAGAAGGAAGAGTCAGTTATGTGCCCGGTAAGATGAGTTTACCGCTGTTCCATATAGATTACTCTTTAAGGTCTTGATTTGACAGGAGGTTGACTGGGCGAGTCTTATGGGTTCCCAATGGTAAGAAAAAAAAGAGCACGCAAGACAACAAGTTAAAATATCAGTGAATGGTCATCACAATGAGCTGAGCTAAATGAGCAGCATCGCCATCCACTTGTAAGATATCAAATGGAGGTAATACTGTAGCTTCGATCTGTTCCAAGTGGTTTATTAACCCAGACAGGGTTGTAAGCAGCTGCAATGGACTTGCTGTAAACACTCTCATAGACAGACGTGTAGTCTAGGAGTGCTCTCTTTCTTCTTGAGAAAGGCCTGAATGCCAGCCAGTCATCTCGGATTTTTGATCCTTTAGTTTATTAACCAGGGAAAAAAAGAAGAAGAAGGCCCTGACGGGTTGAGACAGAGTCGAAGTTTGAAGCTGCCATGTGTTACATTACCTAGCTGCCATCGAAATGAGAAAGTAAAGTCATTGCTGTTACCGCCGGATCGAAGTCTAAGTAAGGCACTTAAGGTATTCCATCTAAGGTCAGTCATAACTTGCTTTTCATCTTAGATTGACGCTTAGGTAATGCCCAGAACCAGTTCTCTCCACTCCTGCAGCCGGTGCTCTCGGATCGATAGGCAAAGTAGCGTACGGTGTCTCGTGCTACGAATAAGTGGTCTTCATCGTGGAATCAATGCAAAAGGAATCTTAAAGGGTTTCCTTTAACCCCGAAAACCTTCGCTTGCCTTCTCTTTAATTAAGAGATCCCATTCTCTCCATCTCCCCTCTTAGTAGTTTAAGCTGCTGGTTAAGAAGTTACACTAGGTTCTTAAGCTTCCCAGTGTAACACCCTATTCTTAATCTCTTTGTTCTAGGACTGCTGAGCTTAGGCTTGTAGAACAAGGAGCTACTAGCGTTACGTTTATTAATTAAATAAAGAGCTAGCGGAACTACATCTAACACACACACAGTATTGAAGCTTCTTTATTACATGAGTCCCTCCCTCTTCCGGTTTAAGCTGGTGAAATCGCTTAAAGCGCTACTAGTCTTTCGATCGGCCATCCGTTATCTCTTTCACCATGACTACCTTTCTCCTAGCTCCTATGCTAAGGCCTATCCCTTTTCTTGAAGCCAGGTTGAGGAGCAGGCAGTTCATCTTCTTCGATTAGTTGCAGGCAGGCTAGCAGAGCTTATAAGCCCAGTTGTGGGCCTTAGCTTGGTACCAAAGACAAGACAAGGGAACCTCAGCCTCATGCAGCTGCAGAAGCCTATAGTGGCCTCATACCTAGTCTTCCGGTAACTCCCTCTAGTCGTTCACCCGGTTGAGATATCTTCCTTATCCAAGAGTCTGTTTAAGAGGGAATGCCTAAGAGAAGGAAAAGCAAGGGCGAAAGCTTTTCTTCATATAGTTGCGAGCCTTCCAAGCGAGGGATTTCCCTGTAAGTGGCATGTCAAAAACTAGAAAGAAGAGAAAGAAATGAAGCAGGGATGTGTTGACTCATAGCTTCGTAAAGCAGTGTTTAAAGGCCAATAGCTCTTATACAAAGAGGATGCAAGCCAAGGACGTGCCAGCAGCTTCTTCTTCTATACAAACGCAAAGGTCACCTTTTTCTTCAACCCATAGCTCGAGGACGGTGACCAAGGAATACAAGACTAAAGAGGGCAATCTGATTTATTCATATATGAGAAAAGCCTACTTACTAGCCTCCGTGATAGGATACCACTTAGGCAGATGCTAGGGATTGGTGAGTTAGGGCAGCGAGGAACTAACCTTCAGGGAAGCATCTTAACTAGGTTCTGCGATCCCATTGTAACACTTGTTAACTGCTTCAACCGGCCCGACCAACAGTGAATTCTGTCTTTACCTCATTCGCTGGGGAGTTTCGAGCTCTGTCCCTATCTGAAGCACAGGGAGACCCTGGGAAAGCATTTCCATGGATTTGGGTCAATCATGGTGGTGGTAGTAGACAGGTTCTCCAAGTACGCCACGTTCATAGCAGCCCCGACAGATTGCACGGCTGAAGAGGCAGCAAAGCTTTTCCTATTCTTTGTCTATCCTTTACACCGATGTATGTTCTAACTTCTCAGCTCCAAAATAGATACTGGCTTGCCTTGACCTTTCTTCCTACTGCCTTGACCATTCTTCCGACTGCCTTGCAACCCTTTCCTTTCCTCCTCTTTCTTTTATTTTCTGTAGATTCTAATTCTAACAACACCCGTTCGAGAGATTCTTTGGAACCTCTCTCACTCCAAAGCTTGTATAAGATAACTAATAGAATAAGCAGGCTGTGAGCGGCGGTAACAGCACACGTCGCCTTAACGAGAACAGCACCTAAAGCCTTAACCTTAACCGTTCGAGACCTAGTTCCCCTTCTATAAGGCTAGTCGTCTAAGTAAGTCTTCTTTAGATAGGATAAGTAAGTAAGGCTAGTAGGCTACTAATGAGAGTCTAGTAAGTCTCGCTAGTGACTTCAATTGGAATAAAGGATAGTTCAATTCTAAGGTAAGCTTTCTTAGCCGACAAGCCAGCCTTCTATCATTTACCATTTACAAGCCTAAGGGGAAGATCGGTACATCGATTCATCGGCCAAAGAAGGGGCCTGCCTCTTGAAGGAAGGAGTCGAGCAAAGGTCTACTCTATCTTCAAACTCGCCTTTGATTGAAGGAGCGGAAGCCTTAGTATTTCGGATAAAGATTGATATTGGCCTTCTAGCTAAGTCAAATCACAGTCTTCTCCCTTATTCGATAGCTAGCTCCTGGCCTGAAGGAAGGAATGCATCAAGGGAAGAAGGCTAAACTCGCTAGGATAGTGAAATCCTATTTGATTTGTAAAGAAAGCTTGCTCTATTCTAGCTACCTTTCTCCGAGCTCCTAGGCTAAGGCCTATCCGTTTTCTTTCTTTAAAGAGTCCCTTACTCACAAGTAGTACAGTTAGAAAGGTTTGAAGATCGACGTGTGAAGCGCTAAGGAAGAAGGACATTAGTTTGAAGTCTCTTTTCTCTATCCCCTCTCTAGTGCTGCTTACAAGGACCGCTTCCCTACTACAGTGTCATGGCGATATCTGCCTCGAAACCCTCGGCTTGCTTCGTCTCCTAGTGGTTCTTTCCCGTGGAGCGACCCTGAGTCAGGTGGAGTAGCCCTATTCCACTCCATCTACCTTCTGAGACAATAATCCACCAATCTCTTTTTTTGTCGAGGTAAGGTAGAGGATAAGAGGTTTCCCAGGCTGTGGTGCAACGAGATGGCGATTTATCGTATAGATGATCACGGCTGCATTTAGGAGTGCTCAATCTCACAAACTATCAATATCATAAGAGAAGAAAGCGACTTCTACGCCCAACAACTCCCATACCTTTTTTGGTCGAACCAAGCCAACCGGCGATTTCCGACAAGTCTTTCTTCATTTTTAGAGCAAGAAGCGGAACTACAGGGATAAAATGAAAAGTGATTCTTACGATTACGCCCAACAGCCCACTTGAGCAATTTTCCATTCTCCCATTGATTCCTCTTCATATAGGAAACTTGTATTTCTCATTCACAAATCCATCTTTGTTTATGCTACTCACTCTCAGTTTGGTCCTACTTTTGCTTCATTTTGTTACTAAAAACGGAGGAGGAAACTCAGTACCAAATGCTTGGCAATCCTTGGTAGAGCTTATTTATGATTTCGTGCCGAACCCGGTAAACGAACAAATAGGTGGTCTTTCCGGAAATGTGAAACAAAAGTTTTTCCCTTGCATCTCGGTCACTTTTACTTTTTCGTTATTTTGTAATCCCCAGGGTATGATACCTTATAGCTTCACAGTTACAAGTCATTTTCTCATTACTTTGGGTCTCTCATTTTCTCTTTTTATTGGCATTACAATAGTGGGATTTCAAAGAAATGGGCTTCATTTTTTAAGCTTCTTATTACCCGCAGGAGTCCCACTTCCGTTAGCACCTTTTTTAGTACTCCTTGAGCTAATCCCTCATTGTTTT
>JARWIR010000201.1:132500-155000 GCA_029959085.1 Nemophila menziesii | reverse complement strand
CATAGGTCTGACCAGGGGCTCGGTTCCAACCATTCTTTCTAAGGACAACCTCGCTCCTAGCGAAAGATCAAAGGCCAGGGTCTGAAAGAGTTCACGATCCAATTCATTCCCTCAAATCGGATGGCACAAGGCGAACTAGAATAGGCTGATTGATCCAGGTAGCGACAGGCTCCAATCGAAAGGAACCGCGCGTACGCTAGAAAGACGTATAGGCAAGCCTTTCTTTATGATCATATGGATCGCTTTTCGTGACTTTTCTTTCCATAGGCATACATTGCAGTCTAACCTGCTTTATAACTTTAGGAAACCGAGAATCAGTCTTTTGATCCTCCTCGAGCCTACTCTCGTCTTTCGAATTAAGCTTCCGATTGAGTTGGTGCAGACGCTGAAGGATCAGCTGACACTAGATAGGAAAGGGTTTCGATCGAAGCTCTCGAACCTGTTCCGAAGTCAGTTTAGGATTCGGTTTCCGATCCGGTTGGTGTTCCGACATCCCGAATCGAGGTGGTCAGGTTTGCCTACCTCTCTAGTTACAGAGAGAGGAGAGGGGCTTCGAAGCCTTACTTAATTCAAGCTAGAACTATCGCTAGAAAACTACCCATATCGATCTAGGTAAGTGGTGACAACGAAAAGGCGTTTTTTTAAGCCTGAGGGACAGTGAGCGGGGTAGGATAAAGTGAAAAAGAATGGTATTTGAACCAGGGCGAACTGGGAAAGCCTTCCAAGTCTATAGTCTTATAAACTAGTAAAGTCGCATTCCCTCTTCAGTTATCGTGAAATTTATCTAGGCTCTGAAGAATACCTCCTCGCTCTTCGTCTATTCGATTAGGAGCAACATGATGAAGGGTAATACATCAAAAAAGTCCAGTGGTGAATCTTAAAGTTGTATGTGAGGATCGAAGTGATATTGATGTGTTCCGGTCCTTCCCGCTCATCCTGCTTCTACAAGCTGAGAATTAGTTATAGCGTAGGCGTAGGGGTGGAAAAGAGCAAGAGTGCCCGCTAGAATCTTCTTTCACACAATCGCACATCCATCTCCCTGCATCAAAGCCTTCTTGTTTACCGATCTGCGTAAAAGCTTTATGTTTGAGTACTGGCCTTCCTCTCGCTCTTCTTAAACTACCCGTCCGATCGCTTTCAGGAAAGGAGCATTGCCAAATATGTGGATTTGCCGAGGTGCCCAACATTCCTGACTGATGGATCTATGAGACCCGATTAAGCGTAGGAATGAGTACAATCTCTCGTTTCAGGTTAAGAAAGATTCCTTTTAGTAGTGACTGATCTTCCAAGATCTTGTACCACTTGACGTTCGGGTAGTGTCTTCCTTTTTCTTTTATGAGTTGCATCTGGTCTACTAATCTTCTTTCTATGAAAAGTCGGAATGCATCGGGGAATACCCGAGCTACTAAGGGACACAGGGACAGTACGGGCAGAATGGGGATCATAATTACCCCCGTAATACCTCATAAGGCATACGGAACAAACTTGCCACTTTTGATTAACTCGTCGCTACTTCTGACCCTTCCATGTACCCGACACTGATTCCCAAGCAGAGGGAGGATCTTAGAACACTTAATAAACCAATGAGAATGACAGAAGCCCGCTAAACAAGCACAGAAATAGGTAAAGGAATGGAAGCACATCTTGCACCTTCTATGATCCATTCAACCTGCCTTCAAGATGAGAGATAGGCCTTTTCTTTTGCAAGGCACGGAAAGCCGGATTAGGTCTTACAATCGAGACTTATTTTACAGGCCTTAGTCCCTAATGAGATTACTTTAACACACCCTGAGGCTTAAGAAAAGATGGCCATAGTTGTGACATCCTAGCCAGAGAAGAGCAACAGGAGCTATATTCAAGGACTGGAATCAGAGATTGGATGGACATCCGGAACAGAGAGGAAAAGAGGAAGCAAACAAGGCTAGCTCACGAAAGAAAGCCTTGCAACTACGCTATATATTGCAACTGCGCTAATAAGGGCACATCAGCTTTCTCTGTATGTGGATTTTGGAGTCGCACTGATCGACAGGAAGAGCTCAAATTAGTAGACGGAAAAGAAGATGCAAAAGCTTTCGCACTTACTCGCATACACTCTTTTTATCTGTATTTTGTACAAGTACTCTATGTAAGTCTCATTAGTTAATAGTAGAGCTCAGCTGGACTAAGCGAGGCAGTACTCTGAGCCATATCCGAGACCATTAGCATTAGTTCCCCTCTCACCAAAGCTTCCGAACTTGCCAAGAAGTGGCCTATTCCTACAGTACAGGTCTCTATCAACTAACTCAAGCACTAAAGAGAGGTGAGGCAGGACATCGATAGACAATAGACCAAGGAGCAGACAGTTGCTTGCTAAATCGAAGAGAGCAGAAGGTACCTCGCCTAACATTATAGGAGAAGGGGCTGAAACCACTCAAATTAGATTTGTGAAATTGAAGAAGAAATGGGCGGGCAGCTTAGACTCTTTCCCGAAGAGAGCTCCAACCAATAGATGAGATTAGAGAGGCTAACATAACAGGGGCAGGAGACATATCTTTAAGAACCAAGAACGGGATATTAGCATTAGCAGAAGGAGGAGAGCGAAGAGATTATTTTCAAGCAGCTTTCCTTAACGAAGTCATCTATGTGACCAATGCACGCTTCAAAGAAAGCAAAGAGGGATGCTCGCTAGCAGCTCAAGGGGATTGAATACCAAGGTGTTGACAAAGAAGGTCTAAAAAGGGAAATTAACGCATTTGAAGCCCTACTAGTATAGTAGAAAGACCGATCGGACCTGTGAAAGTCTCATTTTTGACTAAACTAAGAAAACACGGGCTTTGCTGCGACGAGGATGCCTTTTTGAATCAGCCAACGTCAAGACCTGCACCAGAGTCCTACCACGTTACGGGAGACCTCCCAGAGATAGATACTTGATCTTAAGATAAGAGGATTCACATGTTCAATGATGGAAACTTAAGGAACCGGCTAAGAGTGACTAAACGGACAAAACCTATTCATTCCAATCCTCTTTCCTTTGGTCTCCTCTAATGATGTGCCCGCCAATAAACCATTTGAATACCAGGAAAGCTCAGATGCGCGGAATCACAATTTGTTAAAGATCACTGAATTACCGCTCCTTGGGCTATTACTATTGGGATAACGGAATACTTGTATGCCTCTATCAATTAGTAACCATCTTTCTATAATCTTAATGTGAAAGCTTGCCGAATCCAAAGTGTCTATCTCCGCCGCCAGACTGAACTATCTGATGGGAAGCCTAACGACTGGTTACGGTAGCGTAGCTAGGGCTATGAAAAGCAAGGCAGTCAAACCAACTCTCCCGGTGGTTCATTCATCTGACCTCCTATTCGAGAAGATGGGATCAAGTAAGGGTACGAAGGAGTTCGAAAGCAAGTGAAAGACGGTCAACAAGCGAAAGGTTAAGGCCATTTCTTCTAATAAAGAAGACGTGCCTTTACTTTAAGGCTATTTCTTTGCTTACGCCCATCCAACCTCAGGAGTCTCTCTTAAGCTTAAGCGAGTCCAGACCTCTTTAAAGGTAAAGCAATGACCTTATATGGAATACCTTAAGGCAATTACGGAAGTGTTAAAGTCTTATAATAGAATGACTTATGAAAGAGCTCTTAGTGCACCCGGAAGATTTCATTTCTTAGTCATTGGTTGAGTCAGTGCGGTCTCATTCCTTGAATTGAAGGTAAATGGAAATAAGGAAATCAAATCAATCTAGTGAGCTTCAGTTATAAAGTCAAAGCAGTAGCAAGAACCAGTCTACTTATAATTAATAATATCAAGTAGTAAGCTGAAGTCTTCAAGTTCATCAAGAGTGAGAGATCCGTCTAAGAACAATAGAAGAGGGATATACTATCGAATCGGATCTTAGAGAAGTCTCGGTCTTCTTCCACAGGGAAGAGTCAATTCAATTGATGAATGAATGCATTAGAGGGATTCTTTTCTAGCCTAGTTCTTCCATTTGATAAAAAGAAAGACCTGTGTTAAGGATAGTGCACTAGAATCAATAGAATCAGAATCCGATGTGAAATAAGTAATCGAATTTGCTCTATGATATGATATGCCTAATGGAATGAATACGCATGCGAGCTTGGTTGCCAAGTATAGTAATGATAGCAATCTCGTCCCTTTCGTCTAAAAAAGCATAGGTTAAAACCACTATTTTCCCCTTACTACTGTTGGAACGCTTGAGTTCAAGCTTGAAGAAGTTCAGTGCGACAAGAGCTTACACCGGTCAAAGGTTGCCGGCCCCGCAAGGTACTATTGAAATGAAATTCTCTTTGGTCCCGTCACCTTATCGCTCCTATCCGCAGATTTCCTTCTTCGTTCAGTCAAGATCGGATCTGTGACGAGATGGATAATATATATAAGCCGGGTTTAGCCAGACAATTGGGTTCCTCTCCCGAGAGGATTACTCCCCCCATTGGCCTAGCCTAACCCTAACGGTTCTATAGCCTCTACCTATTGAGTTGCTTCTCCTGGGGTTCAAGAGTTGCTTTCAGCACTGGGACTTCCATTATATATTATATTGGACAGAGTGCTGCTTTCAGAGCCCTTGGATTGAGATCGGAGTCTCATCACGAACTCATAAAGAAGGCGATCAACCTCTCTTTACTAATCTAATAGGGAAGTTTATGACTAACAACCTTCCTTTTTCGAGTATGAAAGTTCACTCCAGAACCTCGTGAATTGATCTCAACCGATTTCATCTTAGCTTGATAGCCTTGATCCCTTATCGCCTAATCTCGACTGTCAACCCTGTTTGGCTGAACTTCACGCTCCGGAACCTCGAGAGTAGGTTAGTCTTCAATTAACCAGTGTAAGCCTACCGGAAGGGCATGGAGAAGCGGATTCCTACTTCTATAATAATATAAGCAAGTCAACTACCTTCACTCGAGCTAAATAGTTAGATTCTCACTCAGTATACTTGCCATTTCCCTTGAGCCGTTGATTCAGAACCAATCAGTTCGCACTTTAGCGTTCACATCTCGAATTAACCAGACACTTATCAATGTTGTGTTTCAAGTTGCATGCATTTAGTCAAGCTGCTCTATGAGTGCCAACGCATTTAAGCAATGTCAGCTCCGACGTCCCCGCATGCCATGACTCGCTGCAGCACCATCAACAGTATAGTATATAAGATATATGGTGATCGTGCTCATGGTGACATAAAACATATATAGGAAATTCACTAGCTTCCTTCCCTCTTGGGTTTACACACATCTTTCCAGTTCACTTTTGCTACCTTGGCTGTTCAATCAAGACTTTCCTATATGACTTATTAGAGTAGAGGAAGTCGGTAACGAAGCAGCCTACGCAAACACATCGCGTAAAGATTGCAGTTGCTGCAGCTATTTGTATTGAGAAAAACCTAGGCGAAAAATAACGAGCCACTTTGATTGCTCGGATTGAGCTCTCGCCGCTCCTCTTGGTTGTTCGAATGAGAAAGAAAGTAGCCACGCTAGGCTCGACTTCCGCACGGAGTTCTTGTCGCCCCGCAATGATTCGGATGGGATAGATGGAATGGAAAGCGTCCACTCGACCGATTGAAAGAGGTTTGACCGACTAGAAATAGCATTAGAAAGAAGAGTTCCTCCCGATTGTCTTGATCTTCCGGATGGCGCATATGCAGCTGCTTGTTCCTTTGCTGTTGAACAGGCTATTGAAGAGTTGCCCCTTGGGCCTTCTAAAGACAGAAGATTTGGGAGAGTTGTTAAGCCTATTTCAGAAAAAGGCAGGACTATAACCACACGCTCTTCTCTCTTTCACGGGGTTTGTTATGGCCTAAAGAAGTAGCCGCTTATGACATTGGGATGAATAAGATCGTTGCGCCCTTTGTTCTTCATCCAAAGCTCAGCGATACTTGAAGCTCTATTCTATATACCTTTCACACCTTGTTCTTCAAACCCGGTCGATCCTCCCTGCCGGTCGCCTTAGTGTAAAAAAATAACAGCTGTTGGATTACTTCCGAAAAGCAAGTCCTTAGGTGTAGGTATTTCCTTCCGGTTAGCTAGCTCGACTTCCTGTCCAGTCTGCCTTTGAAGCCTAGTTCCCATTTCCTTCGTGTATAAGTGAAATCGGTCTTAGTTGGATGAATAATATAGTTCTTACTACGGTTAAGCAATGCTCTTCGCTGCGGAAAGAACTTGAGAATCACTTTCCTTTGCTTTCTCAATCTTAAATCTCCTAAGATTCACCGTTCACTGGCCCACTCAAAGCCTTTCCTCCACCACCAGCGACAACTAAGGCTTCACCCGCAATCGAGTTCTCGGTCTCACCTAGCGTAAAAGATAATCGAATCCTTCTCCTCTCCCTATCGGTCGAGTCACTAAAGTGCCTTAACAGTCGAGTCCCTAAAAGGCCTTCGACTTCGTCTCATCTCTATCGAGCCTTAGCGCTTCACACGTCGTTCTTCAAACCTTTTAAAAGACTGGGTGTGAAGAATAGGAATACGACTTGTTCCCGAGTTAAAGTAACTGCTCTTTACTGCCTTTCATCGGCTTCATCGCCCCTCTATTACAGATGTTGATGTTGTGTCCCGCAAGACTTCCAATGTGTAGATTCTCGGAGAATGCACTTCTTCAGAGGATATCTGGTATGTCATCTTGCGGTTGGTCGAGAAATCCGGTGTTGAGAAAGAAATGCCAGGCCCCGGGAGTAACAATTGCACCTTTGGTTCATTGAAACACTTCTAGAAACTCTTTCTATTGACCGACTCGGATCGATTGGGTTTCGTTCCGGGTAGTGTTTAGTCATAAGCCTGTCTCTTTGGGTCTTAACTTGTCTGCTTTTGTTCCACTCCTTTCCAACTCATTTCCGGTTCAACAATTTCAACACCGCGCCCCTTCTCCAGGGCTGCAGATGGGTCTAGAGAACCGAACTGTCTCACTATTTCATTCCGGTTAGCTACACTTCTCCTGAGCAATTATAGGTTGCTCTATGTGATAAGACAACCTAATCCCATAACAACCTATTTATGTACAACCTCTTTTCTGCATATAAGAAGTTGCAAAGCGAAGCTGCTACTGGTCCCCCAACTTGTCGAAAAGGTCAAAATAAGTCACTAATCTAGAAGCACCCTAGGAGCAGCTCTCATTTATTCTATTTGCTGCCCACTCTCCTGTATCAAAATCTGTAGTTTTCCAACCTTATACATTACAGTCTCAATCAGAGTAACAGGCCAACAAGGAGCTTCTAACGGGCAAAGAAAAGTCCTTCTTCTTAAAACAGAAGGTTCGATCAAAGAGTGCAGCTGGCTAAGCCGCATCTTCTGCTTTTGCTTTAGCGGTAGTGCTTGAAAGTGACAGTCTTCACTTAGTCCCAAGAGAGGTATAAATTGTCTTCCGAGGATTCACGCCTTATCTTTAAAGGGAAAGGGGTAGGCTTTGAAGCTACAAAGCGCCCGAGCCGACAATCCTTAGCTGCCTTGCCATTGGGATCTGGTGGGCTGCAGGTCAACACGGTATCAAATAAAACGTCCTTCTTCTCACCCAAACCACGTCGGTGATGGAGGGGAGCTCATAGCTGCACGTCGATCCTTGCCTTGGCGGTTACCAGATAGAAGATGAAGTTCTTTCGCTATTCTCTTCGTGGCCTTACCTTCCTAGCCCATGCCGAGGAACTTGGAACGTAGACGCATTTCCTCCATCTATTAGTCAACCAACAAGCAGATATTCTAGTTCTAAAGGTTCTTGCTTTCTTCCTTCTGGAACAGGGCTCCTCCTAAAGCGCGCAAGGGGCCTTACACACTCAGCTTGCAGGAAAACCGTGTCCTAGGCATATTGATTCTAGTCGCATAAAGGCAGAAAGAGAGAATGCCATGTTTAGATAGATAGGTAAGCGTGTAGGGCTTGAAACTTGAATGCCTGCAGTCAGGCAGCCTGGATGAACCTTGTAAGGGCCGTTGATGGAAGTAGCCATTAAAGGAAGAAAGAGCTGCTAAGCGCGCGCTATAAGAGAGAGACGTTTGACGATCTTTCCTATACCTATTGGCCTTTTTCGAGCACATAGAAATGGTCGATTAACTTACTTAGGAACTGACCGGCCTCTCATGTGGATTGGTTCCTCTGCTACCTTAGGATCCAAGCGATTTAACGGTACACCCGAACTATAGAAAGTTTGAATCGCCAACTAGCAAGTCAAGAGGCCGCATCCTAAACAAAAGAAAGGAATTTACGGTGGGATAAAGAGATGCTATCTCGTCTTAAGCCCTAACAAGTCACTCGCCTCTGGCGCGCCCTAGCCGAGGCCTGCACAAGCAAGCGGATTACTTTAGGTGGGTTACCATTCTTTTCACAAAAAGTGTTATATACCCTGTGATTCTTTGCTCTTCGACAGCCCTAACAAGTCACTCTCTTTCTCTTTCTTACTGAAACTAGAAGATTGAGAAAAGCAGGGCAAGGGGGAGATGCTCCACGAGCTACTTGTTTGAATGTCAGGATGTGGGATTTTGTTATTGAGATTAGATTAGTGATTAGTCACACCTACCATCACCTATATTGGTCAGGTTAAGCAGCTGACTTCACCCCAAGAGACTAGGAGAGTTGCATGCGATCATGTGATCAATTGTAAACAAGCTCTTGTACACCCATCTTCAAAGCCCGTCCCAAACCACTTCTCGGAGGTGAAACCAACGGAGGACTGAACCTTTCTTAAAGAATGGCCTTTACAGCGCCCTATGTCGATTCCCACTCGCGACCCATGTAACAAGCTACACCAAGTCAAAAGTGTAGAACTATTAGCTCATAAGGACCGCCATTGTATAACCATTCATCAAGAGATGCCGCTTCCCATATTTAGAGGATAAAAGTGCAACCCTATAGCTGCAGAAGTTGGAATAATGGCACCAGAAAGAATATATAAAGTAGAGAAGGTTCACGAATACCTTCAATATCCACTTGGAAGGGCACTACGTTTCTGAGTGTCCCAGCCTGTAGAAGGCCAGGTTAACCGATCCATATTATGGCTTTCGTGGTCGAGGTGAAGAATCTGATCTTAGGGATGAATCATTTCGAGAGCTAGAAGCACCACCTAGAGCAGCAGTTTTTTCTGTTGTTGATTCTGATCTTGATCCAGTCGTCGATGAAGCAGCAGAGCAGCCTCATAAGTAAGAGCATCAGTAGATCCAGTACCAGTTCTTTCTGTCGATTATGCAGTTGTTGATCCAGCAGCAGTAGAAGCAAAGGATACAGTTCCTATCCCAGCTTCTTTCCTAGGGTGACATTAGCCAAGGTTTCTGGACCTGTAGCTTATCCGGTAGCTAGGGCAAGGCCTGCGGATACACTATTTATCCCCCGTTGATTTACCTGTTAAAGAAGTCATTTCAGTCGATCCTCTAGCAATTGAATCCGTCGCAGTTTCCATGCCTCGCTAAGCACCCCTCACAATTCGATATCCAACAGCAGAAGATTTAGCAAAGCCAGCAGCTGACCCAGCATACTCACCAGTTGGCGATTTAGCAGCAATCCCATCAATTGATCGAGATTGATACCCTGCAGGCAGCGAATAATGAGCCCGCTCCAGGTATGGTTTGGAAAATGGGTCATTGACTACTTGATCCTTTTAATAGTAATAACAATCTATTATCCATCCTTGTCCAATTGAGGGACTGCAAGTGCCAAACGCGGATCCATCTTATATATATGGTGATGGTAGTGCAAAAATCTCCGTATAGTGACTGCAATATGGAATCTCATGCCTTAAGTTCCTCAGGCGCGAAAGCTATTAAATTAATTAGAGAACTTTAACGATTATTCAGTAGTCGCTGTATATAAGTAGTAAAAGGCAAGAAAGAGTGGCTCGACAGGCGTTCACCGTCAACAGAATGGAAGATGTTCTAGTAGACTTCAACCAACAATGTGGCACGCCCCTCTTTGTATTCTATTCTCACATTTCACACTATGCCTGGTTCACTGGTATCTTAATAGTCCAACGGTAGAAAGACTAGAAAGGGGCAAGCAAAAGTAGGAATGCTATTCGGGGAAGAGACAGGTCCACCACAGACAAGCATGAAGTGAAGGGGCGCGACTGACTGCTTCGCCTAACTCAGATTCGAATTGAGACTAGTCTTTCTTCATTCTCAGGTCTGTCATTGCCAGCCAAGAGTGGACGGATTGGATGCCGGCTTGGAAGGAAGGGGAAGGAAAGACTCCATAACCAAAAGGCAAAGGCATTGGTCCTACCAAGCGTCCTACTAGGAAGATAGGAAGAAAAGCTATTCTTCTTAGCAGTTGAAGAAGTAAATGGAATTAGCCCTCGAAGACTAAGCAGACTTGCACTCCTCCCTTGCCGCTCAAACGATTCCCCGATCAAAAAAATAGTATTCTTTTCTCATTTTAAAGTCTTATACGGATTCGGTAGTAACGAGAACTCGGATTGACAACTCTAAGCCTGAGAGATGGCCTGGACCATAAAGCTTGAATGGCGGGGGCGGAGTCTCTCGAGAGACTCTATTCCATATTGATCGTTTTGAAGAGAAGAAGGCCTAGAATAGCCAAGCCAAAGGGGTCCTATTAAGTGGTCCAATCAGTCTAATGCGTAATGTCCGGTATCGGGAGTCTTTTAGTAATCCATAGATTAGGAACCAAGTGGGGAAGTGAGCTCTACTCTAAACTCTAAAGGCTGCTCTGCCACCTAGGGGATAGGATATCTTTTCCTTTTAGTCCGATTCGTTCACAAGCTGATTGATTCAATAGCAATTGATCCAAAAGGTCAGGAAGGCGCAAACAGGCTTTATGCCGATAATCGTGTTGAATTTAATGTGCCAAAATCCCCTGCTCTCGAATCTAGCTATTTCTTATTTCTTACCGGAACTTACTTACATAATTACCTTGTAATACTCATAGCTTTATGGCTTACCCGCTACCCTTGAAAACATACTTTTTTCTTTTGCGCCTTAGGACTAGGACTGCAAGGTACTTTCCATCTATCTAATAGCATCCGAGAATGCGCTCTTAGCAATTTCATCAGAAGCGGAGAATGCCCTGGGATACTTTCGGATGAATCATCGGAAAAGCAGCTATTTGTCCAATTCTGCCTTCTCCCGGGGCATTCTTCCACTGGCCATTTGAAAGATTCATCTCTACCTTTTGAATAAGGTGCCTAGCCTTAGCGGATTCCTCCTTCTAAGAGGGAGAGTGCTAACTAACACCGCTAATGCCGCATCCACGGGATAAGCATTCATTTACCTTTCAAAGAGCGTTTCTCACGCAACATATAAAGTATGCTACAAAGAACCATGAAAGGGCTATGCGCAATCAAGACATTCAATAGCAAGCGCCATCAACAGACATGGAAAAAAACCAAGTCCAGGTTTGTTGTGAAAGTCTTGGCTTGCTGAATCAGTCAATGGCAAATTGCTAGCGATCTCAGAAGCACAAGGAAGCAGAGGAAAGAAGGCCCGCCAGAAAGAGGGGGTTGGAGACCCCGGAACGATGTATGAAAGAGGCTCTTGAAAGCTATCGAAGTGGACAATAGAGAATAAATAATATTGAAATGAGAGTTGCATTTAGTAGCGCCGGCGCCTCATCCAAATGAGACTTGTAAAGCGAGATAGGGCCTAACTGGGAGGCAGGAAGAAGACTACACGAGTGGTTCGGGAAGGAATCTCTTTTACTTTCTGGTGCCATAGCTTCGACTCCACCCCAGTAATAGTAATAGGAGGGAGCCGCTACTTCACCCTCTTTTCAGGGAGATCGGGATGAGGCAAAAGGGGGCTTTATTAAAGTCCTCTGGGTCGTCCACTAAGTGAGTGAAAGAGGTCTCATTGGGAGAATTGGGAAGAGAGAAGGCCAGCCTCCCACTATGTGAAAGAAGAGCTTTTTCTCTCATATTCACTTATATAGAATAGGTAGTTCGCTTAGCCGCAGCTGAAGCCATAGATCTTGCCCGGGATGCTCCCAAGGTCGGACTCCTCATTGGAAAAAGAATGGCAAAGGGTGGTCTACAATCAGGGCTTTCTTCAAAGGGAGGGAAGGGCCATTTTGACTGGAGCCATGGACCCTGAGTCTTTTTGCTCTTTCTTCAAGGCATCTAGCTACGGCGGAATCTTTCACTGCAGCACCTGTGCTATAGACCGGCTTAGATCTCGACCTCGGTCGAATGGTTCTAACTTTGGCTACGTCAGAAAGAAGAGGTCCTTACCTCATTCCCAGCATGCTTCACAGCCATCGATCTTTTAATTCAATGAAAGAAGCTTTCAAAGGCTAGAAGGAATACCACAAACTAAAATTTAATGATTGGGGCGCAGAAGCCCTCCAGCTTATCTTATGCATCAAAAAGGCTACTTGACCAGCCTACTGATTCTTCTTATGGGGCTGTACCAAAAAAGAGATTAAATAAGGGCACCCGAGTGCCTAACTGGAATCACGGAAAAAGCCTCTTACGCAAGTATACAAACAGCTCTCATAGTTCAAAAAGACGTGTGCTAGGATTCTAATTGTACAAAGGCGGGGGCGTGAAGAGAGATGAAGAAAAAAAAGTCCTAGGCAGAGATACAGCAGGACCAGGAGGAAGTGCGGACAGATGGATTGATCATCGATCGCTTTCCAAATCAAGGTGTCTTAAGCCCTCCAGAAGTATCTTTGGCCAGAAGAAGGAATGACCAAAAGAATGATGAAGGAAATCGACTGGGCGAAAGGGCTGGTCAACTCCTTTTTAGCTCTAAAAGGGCATGAGAAGTTCATAGCAAGGGTCATAGCATGGGTGTGAAAGCCGGCTCCCCTCTTGTAGTGGTTCTTTCGGCACTTCCAGTCAGGGCCTGTTCACCATTCCAAGCAAGCCCGATCCGCTCATTCACAATTGGTAGACGTTCTATCTGACGGGAGCTGTGTATTATAAGATTGAACCATTTGGTACGTAAGGGCTCTATTCTCCGTGACATTGGCAAGGGCATTCCGTCTTCCTCTTGCTCTCAGTTCTGGGGGCTTGAACTTGGCTCAGTCCAGTACACATCATGGTACCGATAGCTTCGAAAGAGTCCGCCCGTCAATTCTACTTTTTCATCATTCGGGGTCCCCGGCTGGGCTGGTTCGATGGCTGCATTGGGGTGAAGATGGAGTTCCCATCTGCCCAAGTGGAGTCAAGGCCAAGAAAGAAGGAAGATCCGTTCTTTGAGGCTCTAGCCCAGGCTGCTGTATAGGGTCTAGGGCTATAGTCCGGTAGGGGCGGAGTCAAAAAGGAATGGAATTGACTTGCTGGTGTGTACTTTCCGCACCTTTCTTTCTGGTCCAGTGATGCGTCCAAGGTGGGGTAGAGGCTGGTCGTAGATCAGAAGACAAGAAGGGCTTGAGATATTCGTAATACTGAAATCGAGAAAGAGTGATGCCTATCGACCTCAGACGACCAATTGAGCCCTATGATGTCCTTCAGAATATAGGAAATCCGAGGTGAAGAAGTTCGGAAAGTTGAAGATTAAGCAAAGAACTCCTGATACAAAGAAGACCCCTAAAAAGCCTGCTTTCCGTTTCGTCCCAAAAAGTAAGAAGAAGCATGGTGAGTCAGCTTTTATGCCAATTCAAGATGAGAGTTCCACTTCGCTTTAAAGTATAGGGAGGATATCTGAGTCGATAAGACCATATTCAAAAGAGAAATAAGTGGATTGAGTGTACTTTAATGCAAAAAAAGAAAGAGAACATCAAAAATTCCTCATCCCTCCGAGACATGATCATCATCATCCTAAAAACATCCGGATGCATCACCTGGAAATGCTTGGGCCCAAAGCCAACAGCTAAAGGAGATGAAGTTAGCTGACACAAAGGAGCTTTACTAAATAGGGGCATAGGTTTAGTGGTTTTCTGGCTTGGTTTTGCTCTTTACCTTCTCACGGGGGGATGGAAACAAGAGAGGTCAACTGGAGTGGAAGCCAAACGACGGGGCCGAGAATCTGTGATCGATCCGCAGAACCACTGCCAGATACGATTCTGCTTCCCCTTCGTACTACCATGAGATTCTTGCCCGGCTTTCTTTCGGCTTAAGAATAAGAAGGCTGCGGTGAGAATGAGGATCACTTCGGAACTATAGGGGAATGGGCGTTTTAGGGCGGGATCTAAAAGCTCTCCAACGTGTTGCGGAGCCTTCGGCCGTGAGAGGAGAGGCTCTTTTGGCTTCCTCAGGGCCGTGTGAAGCTTAGCTTGCTTTAGCAGCCATGTGATGATTCAAGTTCGTGGTAGGCGTAGGAGCTGGGCGAAGCGGTAGCGAAGCTCAGGTGGTAATGCAAGTGCGCGGTGAGCGTAGTAGCCTCCTCGGGCATGCTCTTTGTACAAGCAAGCGAAGAGCTAGTGAGGGCCGGAATGGAATATCGTATGTAGTGTAGAATCAGATCTGAAGCTCTTTGGAACAAGCGAGGAACGAGTGACCACAAGCTCCGCTTAAGCGCTCGACATGCAGTTAGCTTAAAACATGTTCATCATGTGGCCGAGCGAAGCGCACCTCTGTGAAGCAGCCTAGCCTCACTTTAGATAGGAACAGAATGGATGACTTACAACTTAAAGTAAGTTCTCCGGATCGATATATCGTACGACGTAATGGAGATCTTGATCTAGATCCGGTGGTTGTTCGCAGAATTCGGGACCTAACGATGTTCGGTTCGTCACATGAACTGAACGGGAGCGGACGATTCCTCGCCTCTCCCTTTTCGGGGAATGGCTGCAATCACAAGCAAGTGATTGAATGAGTGGGGGCCCCGAAAGCACATGCAGGATAAGCAGGTGTTTCAGGAGACGGTCTAAAAAAGGGTCCGGTCCAGAAAGATAACTCTAAAAAAAAAAAAAGGAAGCTGGAACTAATCAAGATCAATAGGAAGAGGAGTAAGCTAGGAATCTATTGACAAACCACGACGATCTATAACCCCTTCCCTTGTATTCTAACGGTAGCAAAGCGAGGGGAGTGTACAGAACGAACAAGCGTAGCAAACCCTTGGTTGGAGAACCGGTGCATCAATAGACAGACCGCTCAGCGGGGATTTCCAAGTCCAATCCAAGTATTCGCGCCTATGGACTCCCCTTTTTGAAGGAAGCTTGCGAAGGACTGAATGAGACATAGAGCTTCGATCAAGAAAAAAAAATTGTATACTAGACCTTCCCTCACGGAAGAACCAAGCAACGGCTTTCGCTAACGCGCGCTTAATCAATCCCTTGCTTCTTTCCTAATCCCATCGGCCATAACGTGGTCTATCTGGGTAGGTCTAACTCATTGGCTTGGATATGGTTATTATTCCCGGGTCACAGTAAGAAAGGATAAGCTATATATAAAAACATTACCCTGAAAATAAATACACCACGAATGGCTTCGTAAAGCTCCTCGCAATATATCGTTAGGAGGATGGGACGACGTGACGGATTGGAAAGAACTTTTACCATAGACACTGATACCGGTATCAGATGACCACTGGGCTAGGCTTATACGATCTCGTTGAGAAGCTATTCTAAGAGCTAAGAGGAAGGAAGAAGCAGCGGATTAGCGATATCACATCTAAGACTAGTTTCGCTTCCTTACTCGCTTACTACAGCAGATTATTTCCTCTTATCGACAAGCAAGGAGTTTTCTCACCAAATAGCAGCTGCACCGATGGGAGTTCTTTCGCAGAGACAAGGGAAAACAATCATTCAATGAGGTATGGTACCACACAAGAAAGACAAGTTGCAGCTGATCGTAGACCAATGAACAAGTGTATCTATTTATTTGCGACATAAGTCTCAGCTTACAACCGATTAGCTACTATTCCATCCTAACCACTTTTCCTTAAACGGGAAAGTTCCTCCAACATAGGAAAGCAGGGAATACAGTGATATCCTACTTTCGGTGGGGAAACCTTAGACTGAACTGAAACCTACACTCTTTCTTGTGTGTAATGAGCGGGTACTAGTTAGAATTCATTATTTTCGGTGTTTCACACCAACTCCTTTTATAAGCTCTTATTAAACCATAGGAAGGGCACTGAGTAACCTAAGGTGAATCCCCGGAGCGAGGACCGCTAACTACACTCTTTGAATCTCTTACTAAGCCTGTGTTTGAGCTCTATGCCTTTGCCTTAGCGCGTCTTGGCTAACCCCCGAGCAAACCACCCTGATGAGCGCTATTGCTCGGTTAGCATTAAGTGAGAAGGCACTGAAGAAAAGCTTAGCGAGGAGATCAGAGGAATGAGTAGGAGATCTACGGGGTAAGACGACGACGAGATTCCTCTGAGAATCGGGTACAAGAACGTATTGTCGCCGCAGTTAACGGCCGAGGACGAAGAGAGCAGAGATTATAAAGAGCGCAAAGAGAGAGCTTTCGCAAAGGTTGGAGAATAATCCAATTTCATAAGAGAAGAAAGTAGCGGATTCCAGGTACGCTTAAAGGCTATCCGAGTTCACAGGTCTCGTTGTGTATCTACTTAAGATTGGCTTGGTGTTCAGTGTACCAAACCCTGGGTACAAGGTCAAAAATAAATACAATAAAATAATTGCTTAGATAACTCAGCGCATCCAAAATAAGAGTCACGCTCTTGCCCTTTAGAAATAGGCTTAATCGGTTCGAATCCGAATAAGGGCTTCTTTTTTATTTTCCGGTATGCCGCTCCGCGAGCAAGGAGTGCCACGCACGAGCGGAGCGAAAAGAAAGCAAAGGGAATTCTTCTATTTTTGCGGCTTTGATTGCGTATTGAATATAGATCAATGTCTTTCTTGTTCCACTAGCTAGGACCCAATTTTCAGATGTCCCTTTCGTTATTACAACCTTCTTTTTTGATGTCAAAGACCAGAAGCTACACGCAAATTCTCATTGGATCTCGGTTGTTCTTAACAGCGATGGCTATTCATTTAAGTCTTCGGGTAGCACCACTAGATCTTCAACAAGGTGGAAATTCTCGTATTCTGTATGTACATGTTCCTGCGGCTCGGATGAGTATTCTTGTTTATATCGCTACGGCTATAAACACTTTTTTGTTCCTATTAACAAAACATCCCCTTTTTCTTCGCTCTTCCGGAACCGGTACAGAAATGGGTGCTTTTTCTACATTGTTTACCTTAGTTACTGGGGGGTTTCGGGGAAGACCTATGTGGGGCACCTTTTGGGTGTGGGATGCTCGTTTAACCTCTGTATTCATCTCGTTCCTTATTTACCTGGGTGCACTGCGTTTTCAAAAGCTTCCTGTCGAACCGGCTCCTATTTCAATCCGTGCTGGACCGATCGATATACCAATAATAAAGTCTTCAGTCAACTGGTGGAATACATCGCATCAACCTGGGAGCATTAGCCGATCTGGTACATCAATACATGTTCCTATGCCCATTCCAATCTTGTCTAACTTTGCTAACTCCCCCTTCTCAACCCGTATCTTGTTCGTTCTGGAAACACGTCTTCCTATTCCATCTTTTCTCGAATCTCCTTTAACGGAAGAAATAGAAGCTCGAGAAACCAAAACCTAGTTCACTCGCTTAGTCTCTTTGCATCCATGGCTGAATGGTTAAAGCGCTCAACCTAGTAAAGGGGCAAATTCGTAGGTTCGATTCCTGCTGGATGCACTTGGAACGTTCAGTTCAATCGCTGCTCACGGAATTTATACATATGGCTCGCCCTTATAGCTTATGGGGCACTTCACTTGCTAAATACTCGTTCAAAACATCCACTCGTTCTTCACTCGCTAGGGAAAGAAAAAGGATAGATGACTGAAAATCCCGCTTAGAGATCGCAATTCTAGTAAGAGTAGGAGTTCCCATCCATCATCTCCGTCGAGGCCTCGTTTTACCTGCCAATTACGGTTGATTCGTCGGATTGAAAGCTCCATTAGATTCGGCAACTAAGGACGAGATTACCATCGTATCGGCTTTGATGTCCCGAATGTTCTCTTTAATAAGGTCGCCTTGACCGGGCTCTTCACCGTAGAACTTTTACCCGTTCAACTGGAGCACAGCTATACTTTCATCGCTTTCACTAGAACTAGAGTCATAGGGGCACTTTTTTTTTTCTCTTAGTCGCTACGCTAATAGAAGAGAGCAGCACAATCAATCATTGGAGTGCCCGGGCATATCAACATCCAATTCCTTATTTATCAAGTTGGACAGATTCTCTGAAAGTGATCGGACGGGTAGCTAAAGTCGAACGAGAGAGATCGGTCTGGAGCTCCCACCGAAAAAAGGAAGTGAACAAAATGGAGTGAACCAGGGATTGGGCTCTGACACTACCTATGAAAAAAGGTTTGGGCTTTGGGCCCAGTAGTTATCATTTTTCATGGATCGGATATGATAGAGCCGAGGCTAAGACTCCTATATCTAGATATTTTGGGCGGCTTTAACCTTCGTCAATTGGGCTAAACATGATAGTTACATTCCTCATTAGTCAATTCGAGTGCCATAGCCCCAAATCCATACTGAACCGAGTCATCCAAGCCCTAATTCAGTCTCAGTCGAAACTCGTGTATCAGAATGTCTGACCTGTTTTTTTAGAGTGAAACCGATACCAGTTCGCCCTTTGCTACTATCTCCGTATAAAAAGGCCCAGGGCGGTTTGGAGGTGGGTGCTACTGGCCTTTAAGATGGGTCTTTTACAATTTTTCATACCAGCTTCTCACTGCTGACGGACGCAGAATGCCTGCCATCAAAGGGCCTTTCCTAAAAGGCCTTTCTTTAAAAGACATGCACACGTGGGAGGAGTGTAAATTGCGATATAAAGCGGGTCACTTCATCACGACGCAGAAGCCGTTACACTCTTTGAACATGCTTGTCTGACTTGTAAGAGTAAGGCATTTAATTTACTTAGCAGTCCTAAGGCCCAATCGGAGCACTAAGCCCTTCTTTCGATTCCTCTTCTTTTGTAACATTCTTCCTTTAAACAGGAAATTGTCCATCAATCCGACTAGTCTTTAGCCCGAAAGAATCTTACTATCCCATTGGCTTGGCCTGCATTCAATAGCAGGAGAGTAGTTAAAAGCAAAGACCTCCGTAGAGCTATATTCAACTTCCCCTGAGCTTGACCGAGGAAAGACAATCGAAGTCAGTGTGTTAAGCAATGTTTTTCATTTCACTTCTTGGCTTCTTCGGATGCTCGATTCTAAGATCGTCTTCTCCCTCACACCCTTCTCTCAAAGCATCGGATTCTATTACGAGTTGGCCTGCAGCTCCTTTTGTCTATTCCGACAACTTGGGATACTTATATAGGCTACGTAAACCTTGTCCTCTTCTGATTCAACCTCCTACTGCTCTTAGATTAAGGCTACCGTAAACCTCAAGCCTAAACCTTATTGGAGCCTCTTCGTGCCTTACTTGTCTGTCCTGCTTCCTCTTTTCATTCAATATCCCCTGCGAATCCTTATCCTGGCATCTATCTAAGGTAGGTAAATGCCTTACTATTTCTTTCTTCGAGAACAAGCCCTGTTCACTCAACCATAGGCGCTGGCGTTCCTGTTCTTGCAGCTACTTCTGGGCACGTGGGTATCTTTGATCCAGTTTAGGCAGCTTTCAGTCCTCTATCGGAACTTGTTTCAAGAAGGAAGGTGTGAGATTGAGTTGTAACATCAGGCCCAACCCTTCACTTTTGCCTACGTTTCTCTTCCTTATCTAAGTCAGATAGCCTGCCAGCATAAGCCCGATAGTTTGTCCCTCTACCCTCGTACTAGCTCTCGATCGAGAATTCTTCTTCGTGAGCAAGTCAGAGCGAGACCTTAGTGGCTGGAATACCATACCATAGGATCTGAACTCCTGTCTCTACCTAAAGCCTAAAGTTGGATCTAATGTCTTCTGTTCCAGGATCAAATGCTTGGGAGGCAGCCTCTGCATCTGCATTTACATTCCCAGGGAGCTCAAAGCAATCAAGTGAATCCTTGCCATCAGGATCAATCCCAAGCAACGGCAGCTAAGAACCTTTATTCGAGACCATTAGTAGGTAGCACGTCGAGGTTCCAAGCCGAACCAACTAGCGATCAAATACCAGCCAAGGATTCCACTCTCTCTCCACCTGAATCGACGGTTGAAATATCTTAGTCAGATATATCGGTTCAGCCAGCTAGCTGCATGCCGTATCGGGAACCTCTGATTGAGCCCGCGGAGTCGCCTTACTGCTTGAGTGAGTAAGCATTCCAGATTGTTGAGCTTGGCTCACTTCAGCTTCAGAGCTGGCTATTGCTTGCTTAGAGGAGGAAGCAGGCGTTGGTACAGAAGCGGCATATGGTGCTTCCCGCAATGGAGCTAGCACCCTTAGATTCCTCTCTATACCAAAATTGGAAACACTCTGTGGAACTGAAAGTGGCGTATTGGAGTGAGCGAGCATCTTATTTGCCCAAGAAGATAGATGGGATAGAGGAAGCTTCCTATTCTCTGTAAACAACAGAAAGGGAAGTTGTGCCCAATGACTGGAATAAGCTAGAGGAGACTTGTTTGTCTGGGTCATTCTAGACCCGATTGGAAAGATTGAATTGAAAGCAAGCACAAGCACTAGTACACACGCATTTGCCCGTTAGCAACTGTGACTCTGAAACCATAGTCAAAGAGTAGTAGACCTAACTTACCAGATCTCCGAACAGCTAGTGAAAAAGCATCCGTTAAGCATATTACTTTGGGTGACTTGTATCAGGACGGGTTCACTGTTTCTATAGCAGAAGATCAAGTTACACACACATCTGCTGATAGAATCATATACTTCATACCTATTTATCACAACCGCAAATCGCTCGCTGTTGCTAGCTTCATGCCCACGCTGCTCACGCTTAACCAAATAACTAAAAAACAAGGATTTGCTGATTCAAAGCAAGATCCCTACGCCTAGGAGAGTGCAAATGGCAAGTTGAATGGTCTGGTTCCACTTAGCAGCCCAAATCCGCGTACCCCCTTTCACACGCAAGTAAGCAACACGCACAAACAAGTACGCTTTAGCTACTAAGCTTCGAAAGAACCAATAGGCTTACTTCGCTTGAACTCCAGTATTCAAATGAGTCTTATTAGTAATTCCCTGGTTTCTGGGGGGATTAAGGATTCCTCTCGTAAACTGGAAAAGTAGTTTGTATCAAATTAGGTCTCAAATCGAGGCCGCTGCTCTATAACAACCGAGCTACTAGGATAGGAACTCCCAACAACAAAGAACAGCTACCTCATTCATTCTTACCTGTCTTATCTTCAGAGTTTAGATGGTAACCTTTTTCTTGCTACTGCTTTGTTCCTGTCCCACTTCCGCAAACTTCTACTCTGTCTCAACTCTAAAGAGCCTCTCTTCGACTCTGTCTCATCTCTATCGGTCGAGCATCTTCAAACCTTTCATCCGAATGGCAAGGCAGCGAGTGAAGGTAGAGGAAGAGAAAAAAAATCTACTAAAGGATGAAAAGCAAGGAGCAGAGCTTTACGAAGCGAGCAGCAGAGTAGTTTACACCTTGCTAATGACATAAGTAAAGACACCAGCTTCAAAGCCCCTAGATAGTAATACGTAAGAGGAAGGTGACTAAACTACTATGCTACTATTCGCACCCCAACCTAGAACCGATTACTGGAAATCCTACTAAGGGCGGGCATTATGATCAGCAACTCACTCTCTGGAGAGAAGGCACTCGCAGCATTGACCGATCATTTTGTAGACCAAAGAATAAGCTAAATAGACAAGAATAAATCCCTTCCCTCATACCACATTAGCACTTAAGCTCAGAACATTTTTGGGAGAAGAAAGACTCACAAGGCGGTTGGGCGAGGTGCATCTAGAAAGGATTTATCACATTTGAAGGGACTACAGGTAATCTATGATAAGGGCTTTAACCGTCTTCCTAAAGAAAGAGGCGTCGAGGCGACCACTAATACAGACTACACCTCTATGAGGGGGCTTTAACAGGGCTTCTTCCTGAAGATATATTAGGCGTTAAGACGATCACAACCTATGAAGACAAATAAACGAGGCAAGCAGAGATGAAAGTAGAGAGCTAATCTAAACACAATAAAAGATACATTAAAAGAAGGGATTCGCTTAAAGAAGTACTATCCAAGGGAATATATCTATTTGAAGTCGTGTACGAGAATCTAAGTGATTAGAACAGAACTGAGCTTGCCAGCCAGGAATGAAGAAGCAAGGGACAGATAGACTCTCAATTTACATCCTGTATTCTATCCTTTAAAAGTAAGTATGGATTGAAGATGCTTCCCTAAAGGTTCATTCTTCCTCGATTAGTTGTGGATCTTGGGTGTCTTTGAATTAAGCCTCTCGTTAGGTCTTCACTGAAGGATTGTCCACCTTCTCAAGCGCCTCTACCATCATACCCTTAGAAAGTGACAACGGATGACTTCCATTACTAAAGAACTTTTCAAACTAGTTGATAGTTGTTCTCTGGTTGCACCCAAAAATGGGTTCTAATTTACTAAATCACATGTTTATGTTTTCGGAAACATCACATGTAGAGTTTTTGGACCCTATGTTGAGTAAGGGTTCCAAACCTTCAAAAAGTGAGAGGTATGTGTTGTTTCTTGGCACTCTCTTTCTATATTATGCCAACCTAAAAAGAGCGATTTAGAGTGGATTTCAGGTTCGATAGTGTCGAGAAGGTATTAG
>JARWIR010000201.1:95000-127500 GCA_029959085.1 Nemophila menziesii | reverse complement strand
ATCAGATAGGAGATCCCATCCCACCATATCTAGTGAGGGAAGCCGAGCCGGTCAAGAGAAGGTTGACTCTCCATCCCACCCGAAGCCATAGCGGAACATCAATCGAAATCAGACTTTCTATCTCTAGTCGACCACAGCCGATCCATCTACGTGCTCCTGGCGGTCACAAAAAAGGATATCGCTCGCTTGACCAAGCTTGCCAGTAACCAGGTAGGAAAAAAAGGTAGGGTCATCAAATGAACATCAGGTGGGGGCAGCTGGTCGAATAGCTTTGTATTGAAGAGCGGCATCGAGGTGATGATGCAAGGGAGGCTCTTGGTGACGACGTTGGTGAGGACACCGGCGAGACCCGAGTAAAGTCCTCCTCATCGAAAAGATGATCTGCCTACTTCCCATCGTGAATAGAGGCTCTGCACCGTCGGAAGGCGTATTTCACATAAGGCGCCTACACACCGCACCATAAGGAATAGAGTTCCGCATCGGGAAGCCCGCTCCTCGGGCTGTTCGGTACTTTATATGCTTGCCGCGGATAAAGACGACTTTCCTATTCGCTTGCCTGCGCGCCTCTACTCATGCGGGACCTCCCCCCGAGAATGGAAGTGCCGCCGCCTCATGTGGCTTACACAATGCGAAGTGACGCTTCGCTAGCATCGGGATTGACGAGACAAAGGCAGTCTTGCATTATATTATTAGCATTGACTCTTGCGAAGAAAGAACCTAAGGAACAAGGAAGGTTTAGAATCAAAAGATTCAATAGATGACCTATTGTTGATCCGAGAAGCTGCCCATCGGAGAGACTGAACTGCAGAACTCATCAGAGAGGGGGGGGGAGATATGAGAATTGGGATTTTTTATTTTATATAGATTAGAGCGAGTAAAGATGAATAAAAGCGTTACAGTTCTAGCAGGTGACCGAACGGACTAAGCCCGAAAGAAGGAATAATATTAATATTGGCCAAGGTGCATATGTACTCAGGAAAGCAATTGATCGATGGGACGGGAAAGAGAGTTTCTATCACGAGTTTAGGCACCTTTTTGGCTGGGGATGGGCTTTATTTTACAGTATAGTACGCGTGACTGACCCTCTAATGTCAATGATTCTAAAACAGCTCGACTGACATTTCCTTCTGTCTATAGATTCCCCAGAGGGGGCCTGGGGTCGGTAGAATCCAGAAACGTGGTATCAGCAACTAAAAGGTTCGCTACACCGGTCGATGTGGTGGTTGAAGAAGTCTTCTTTTTAGTCATCGATATGAGATTCCCAGATCTGGTCGGATGAACCATACTCTAAGAAGTTGACTGAAGTGATCCTCTTTCTAGTACCCGGCACAGACCTGTCACACACATTCTTAATTACTTACACCGGAGAAGATCGCCCAGGAGGGCTTGTCCAAAGCAAAAAAATGAAGTCTGAGCTGTCATTATGAAAGATGGCACGGATTTACTTGGTTGATGAAGGGTCCGTGTAACCATACCGAATTCGCACCTCCAGGCGCCTGGGAATACATTTCTTATAAAGAACTCAATCAATTGCGTACTTAACCCTTACCCATTGTGCGAGCTACTCTTCTACTTCTTTTGATTGATATTTCCTTTTCAATGCGGGAAAGAAAAGGCTTTGTACGAGGGTTCCCTCCCATGAAAGCCTGGCAAACTCTTGTTTTAGCTTTATTTTATACAACTTGGCATAAAAACGGAATTCCATCAGACGGAAGAGCACCCATATTCCTAACCAGGATATCCCTCCTCCTATTTTGCTTACCATGAGGTCTCTGTGTCGATCGAGCCCAGTATTGGTATTTTATATTTTAGAAATGAAATCATATCTGCCCCTGCCCGTCGGTAGTCATCTCGGTAGTAGTCATCATAGTGCCGATCTTTCTTCACCATCTTATCTTGGGATCATATTCTTCAGAAACACGGTTTTTGGACTCTTCTGGGTTGCGACTTTGGCATCTGGCGCTGTTTGCTGGTATCCACCGCTTCTTTGGTTTCCAGCGCCACGCCAGTAGAAAGAGTTAAGCTACTAAGCTAAGCTACTGTTGGGGAACTCGGTAGAAGCGATTTGCCGCTTCCGCCTTTCTAGGCTTCACAATAGCTCCCCCCTCAAAGTACGCCACCGCTTAGGCCTATAAAACTCATCCGCTTGTAAATGCTTGGTGTAATACTTGTAATACTTACTCGTAAATGATTGGTGTCAGAATTAGGAATTCCTCACTTCAGATAAAACCTTGACTTCAATACATCAAGACCAACCAAAAATAAAAATAGGACTGACAGGAACAAAGAACAAGGGGCAACTTTACCACCGGTTCTATAAAGAGTCAGAGTCGAGGACTAATGAGATTCCCGGATCGAGTTCTGACCCTCTTTCGAACAGTCAGTAAAGCAGTCAATCAAGTAAGAAAGGCACTAAGACTAATTCCGTCTATTCGACATCGGCCCCGTCTTTCGGATTAGTAGCGATCGCTGTTCCAGATGAAGGAAGTGAGTTCTCTCCAATTGACTCAAGGTTCACTGAGCTAACTCGTTCAGAGCCACTGAATTGTGACATTCAGATAGTAGCTAAGAGAGGTAGCAGCTTCATAAGCCTGATCAGCTCTTTCACCGGCTTAGGACAGTGGGATTCTCAGTATGGTGGGCAACTGTGCCTGAACAGCTATTTACGAGCCCAACGGCTGTATGCTGGCCGGATCGGTTCGGCCGAGCACAGGTCTAAGAACGCATCTCCGGAGCACACACTCGGTGCAATTATCCTTCCTCAAGGCTTGCGAGTTTCCTGGCTGTAAGTACACTCGCATCTGTCTATCTATGTCATAGTTGGGATTCGCCGACATTGACCCCTTTTCCCTATTTGATTTGCCGCATCTAAGACCTGATCTTTCAAAAGGAAGGACAGCTAGAATAGAAGCGGATCTTGAAGACCTGAGATTTCTTATTATATATACTCTAAATCCAGACGAACTATATTCAAAAGAAGTCCTTACCTAAACTGATATCACTAGTGTGAACTCTTCTTCCTAACTTGGTACTTGACTTGACGGCTTGAAGCCTAAGACTAAGGGAATCTGGTTTAAACGGATTGAGAGTAGCTTCTGTCCTGACTAATTGTTCTTTGTCCTTTACTTGTCTAATGAAAGAATCGAAGGAAGCCTATGCGAAGCAAGCCGGAACTGTTGGTACAAGCTTTTAAGATGCTAAGTGTTACCTACTAGCCTTAACCCGTTCGAGAGATTCTTGGGAACCTCTCTCACTAACCTCTTGTCTTAGTTCTATTTATTCTTTCTTTTGACGAAATGTTCTCTTCAAAGTTTCGGTGAGTAACCGCCGGTGTCTGCTGTTCGAATCCTTTCACCGGACCTTGAGTTGCCCTACCCAAACTTGTTTGCCTAGTTGGGCTTAATGCGTCCCCGGTTTAGAAGGACGCCCCACCCCATGCTGCGCTTGTCTTTGCTTGTCTTTTTACCTATGTGATTTATTTTCTGTTTTTTCAGGCCTGTGATTGTCTGGGATATTAACCTTTATGATAAGAAGGTGGTGCTTGGGTAGGTCTTCTCTGATTACGTTCGGACGTGACAGGGAAGCCGGGAGGTCCAGGGACATAGCCGACCGATTCATTCCCCATCCAGCACTTAACCGACGAAAGAGAGGAGGAAGACTAACCGCCATCCTGCTCGAACCTTTGCTGCCTGAGTTATATAGCTGACTGCGAGAAGGAAGTTCAAGCTATGGCTGCCCCATGGGATGCTCATTTGAAACCTTTGTCCGGTCAATGCGAGAAAGAGAGAAGCGATGTAAACAAAACATAAGAATGGAATGCTTGTCAGCTGTCGGTCCAATGATGCTCTTCTAGCTTGACCTACACGGCAAGAGAAAGATCAAAGGCGAGGCTTGATGGAATTAATCGAACTATCTGATCAAGTTTTCTTTTTCCTATCATATCACAGACAGCTGGCAAAGCCGTCTTTGATCGTCGCGTACATGCTACGTTACAGCTTCGTTCATGCGCCAATCAATTGACAGTGAAGCAGAGAAGGAAGAGTTTTGATCACCGTCACAAGCACAAGATTCAAAGCAGGAATCTTCCTACTCTTGTTAGTTGGGACAGAGCATCCTATCTTGTTGATTCTCCTTTCCCACTGCCTCGAGCTCTCGCTTTCAGGGCCTATCCGAAAGAGAATCCAGTACTTCTTGGTCGTGAATATCTGAACTGGTTGTTCGCTGTTCAAGAATTCTTGTTTAGGTAGTTCATACCATCCATACATAGTGTTTTTTTTGATCTAAGATTTCAATTCTTCTGTGTTTCAGCAGTAACATATTGTTCCATGGAGCTAAGGTCCAAAATATGGAAGAAACAAGCGTTTCCACGACTCTACCACCCAGTCAATTCTGTTCCACTTAATCCCTCTTCTTTCATGGCCACATATCTTTCCGGCTAAGGAATGGGAAATCTTTCTCCTGTTACATGAATCCAATTTTCATTTCATCCGGGAAAAGCCATCTCTTTCTCAACAATGTCTTTGTCATTTGATCCAATAGCGTTCCGTTAGATAGGAACAGATTTGATAAATACTGATAACTCTCGGATAGAGTATTAGAACGGAAAGATCCATTAGATAATGAACTATTGGTTCTAAGCCATCTCTGACGATTAATCAACAATTCGAAGTGCTTTTCTTGCGTATTCTTGATAAACCAGCGTTTATATATAGATGTAGGAGGATCCGTTTGGGAAGTAAGAAGCCCCTTTGACATCTCTTCATCTGCAAATAATTCTCGATGTGAAAACACAGAGCCAGGGGGCTGATCTTTGAATAGGAAAAAGAGTGGATCTGCAGGGTCCCAAATGAATTGGCTTATTCGAAAAAAGCCTTGTTCTTTGGAAGATCTATCTCGTGTCTGGTACTGCATGGTTTCACTCTGCAAGAACTCCGAATCATTCTCTTGAAGCTCACCCTCTTCATCATAAATGATTCGCTTGCCTCGAAATGACCTGGACCAATAGGGAAATCCCAATTCATTGGGCCTTTCGATACAATCAAATAGAAAGCCCCAAGGGCGCCATATTCTAGGAGCCCAAACTATGTGATTGAATAAATCCTCCTCTATCTGTTGCGGGTTAAGGGCTCCTTCTCCCTCCCCTTCTTCAAACTCCGATTCGTATTTTTCATAGAGAAATCTCTGATCAAGGATAGAACAAGATCCGTTTTGCATCATATCTAAGGGATTCCTCGGTTCGGGCCGAAGAAGCAATGTCACTCGATCATTATCAAACTGACTGCAATCTTTTTCTGTCCGTGAAGATCCCACCAGAGCGCCTTCTACTTCTAATAGGCCATGAACTAGATCAGAATCATTCTCAACGAGTCCATAAGAAGTGATCCCATTTTTTTCATCGGGTCCGGGTAGAGACCAAAGATCTTGAGCGACCGATCCGGCAGAACAACTCAAAAGATAAAGAAGTATCGTTAATTTCTTCATGCTCGTTCCAAGTTCGAAGTACCATTTGTACAAATAAGAATCCCCTTCATTACATGATTTCTTCTTCATATAGATAGATATAGGATCTATGGGGCAATTACTTAGAAGTACATTTTGTGCTACAGCTCTTCCTATCTGATAGAAAAGGATCCCATGATCCTGAACCGATCTTACCTGGGATCGCAAATCCCAAGTTTGTCTATGAAGAGCGGATCTAATTGTATTAGTGTCTATAATTGATTTCTTCTGTGTAATACTAATCGATAGGGCCTCATTGGTAAGTGCTACAAGATCTCGTGCATTGGAACCCATGGTTATGGACCCGAACCCGTTAGTATGGAACATTTTCTTTTCCAAGTGAAATCCCCTAGTATATGAAAGAGTGAAAAAGTGCTTTCGTTGTTGTGGAATAAGAAGCCTTCGTATCTTAATGCACGTATTTAATTTATTTGGAGCTATTAGAGTGGGATCCACTTTTTGTGGAATATGAGTCGAAGCAATAACAAGAATATTTCTAGTGGAACATCTTTCACAATCCCTGGATAGATGGTTCACTACTAGACCGAGGGATAAGTAATTCGACTCATTCACATCCAGATCATGAATGTTTGGAATCCATATTATGCAAGGAGACGTTGCTTTTGCTAATTCGAATTGAAGGGTGATATAAAATCGGTCTATTTCCGGCATCATATCCATAGTTAGCGCATTCATCCTAGTTAGCAGTTCCAGCAGCTCCGTATCAAGGTCACGATCGATATCGTCACTAGCATCGATATCGTCCCTAGCATCGATATCGTCACTAGCATCGATATCGTCACTATCATCAATAAGAAAACCTTTAGGCTTGTTATCCAGGAACTTGTTCAGAAATACCGTAATGAAAGGAACATAGGAGTTTGTCGCTAGGTATTTGACCAAATAGGATCGTCCAGTTCCTATAGAACCTATCACTAAAATACCCCTAGAGGGGGATAAGGCTAAGCGGAGCGAAAAGGGTTTTCCATGAGATGGGAAATGAAAACGATTAGCCCCACACGAAGTTTGTGAATAAGTGATTGTCTGATAATGAGCAAGGAATATCCGTCTTTCTGCTAAACAGGATGTATTGAACTCATAATTCATTAGATACGTTTTATGAATGTCAACTAAGTATCGTAAGTAAATTGCTCCCGGTTGTTCAATCATTTGATAACCAGAGTCATTCTTTGATAAATGATCACTATGAGTCAGACTCAATAGAATTTGATCAATCCTTTTTTCTGTCGTTAAGGTGGAGAACTGAACCAAGAATTCTCTTTCTTCATCATCAATCGAATCACTGTTCGCGACCCAGGATTCTATTTTATCATCAATCCAATCCCCGTTCACGTTTTTTCTTTTTCTTATCAATGAATAGATCTCTTTACTTGTATGACTTAGATGTCTCGTATTTCTCGAAAAAGTGATTCGATTAATGGGATTTGGTATGAGATCGATGATATCGATGAGATTGATATTCAAATATTTCTTCTTAGAACGTATTGATTTGACCCCATAAGCGGGACCAAGCATGTTGCCGCCAGAAGCAGAATCCCGTATTTCTTCTAGAGAATATCCTAATTGTTCCAGAGCAACTAGAAAGAGATTCTTTAACCAGAAAGAATTCGGTTCAGATGTAGGATACCTATCCAGAAGTTTTCGCAACTCAATCATAGATGATGGAATCATCAAAGATTTGACCTTTTCGAACTCACTAGAGGCCCGGGAAACAAAGAGAAGATGTGTACGAACGAGATATCCAGCAACAAGAAGAAGTCAAAGGATTATTTTTTAAACAAACACGGATGAGGGAAGTCGCCGGGCCTTCTTTCTGTGAGGAAATCGCTAGATACAACGCTGTTCTTTCGCCTCATCCACTACTTTCCATTAAGTTATTTCACTGTCGATGTTCATGCAGCAGATGGAGGGGGAGATCAAACTGTTAGCTGTGCCATTAGAAGCCGTTTCCCACTTCTTGTTTGGGGAGAACAGCCAGTCAGAAGGTAGAGCCTTTACTTAGGGCGTTTAGGCTTTTGATTGAATCCGCGATAACTGATGTCAACATAGTGAAGTGGGCTTGGATTTCCCTTTCATCATTTCACTACTAAGCAAAATAGACCAACTACAGTCAAAGGTAAATGGAGTACGTGCCGCACCATTGACATTTGACTGGTGAAAGCTTCATCTCATCTCTATCAGAAAGAAGGACTACAAGCAATCACCTAAGGAACTTTGATTTGGTTGAACTATATAGAGTCCCGTTCTTCGGTTGATTTACTTGATTGGCCAGTCGAGCACAAACTCTTAATAATGGTCGTGAGCGGGAGTCGAACCCAATCTCCGGTCAAAAGACAGACCCGGCGAATTCCCTCTATTCCATCACGAGTAACGCGGTTCAGCCAAAAAATAGATTCGATTCTAGAAGGCCTAGTCCGCGGGCAGAATCGGGTGCCAGCCGGGGTAGACGGGAGTTTGCTCGGTAAAAGCCGGACATCGGTTACCCACAGTCCGGTTGACTTTACTCCCCCACCCCCACTCTTGAATCAAGTCGACCGCAGGGGTTATTATTTCTGCAATACAGTTACAGTCGACTTGACAGGTGCAGGAACGGTTCGTTGGAAAAGGAGTCTAAAATTTCTTTTACTGCCTGATCTATAAAAATGATAAGAAGGATGATCTAGTCATAATGAGATTAAAACTAGTCATAATGAGATTAAAAACCGATGCTTCCTTGGCCGTGTGGAACATGGATTAGCATTATGTCATTCTTACAAGTGATCCCCCATCCAGGATTGGAAGAAGTGCTATATGAGGACTTCGAGATCAAATAGAATAGGTTTCTTTCCATTCCTCGTGAGCCACTTATTTCTCCGAAACAAGAGATCAAAGTGATCTTCCTCCTTTTTCCCAATAAGTCGACGGCCTTACACCATTGGGATACTTCGAATAAACTGGAGTACATATAGGATACACCGATGCTAAAACCTTTTCTCAAGATATCTTCCAAACTGTTGGGGTCGGTGCTCCGGATGTTGTTCTCCCGGTGTGAAACCAGTTGGTTCCGTAGTTTTAGAATTCTGCTGATCCCAAGTATTCCATCTCCATCATTGCATATGGGAATATAGAAAGTAAAGAGGAAAAGGCATGACCAGAAGAATTGTGTGAAATAAGTGAATTTATCCAGTTGAGGCATGAGAAATTGAGAAAAGATGATTCCCTCCAGAGTCCTTCCTGTACGAGTAGTGAATAAGTCTACAGAACTTTGATTGATTGTTGACCAAGAAAGGCATGGGTTTTTGCCTAAGGGGATAAAACTACGAAGGAAGACCTGATGCCGAATCTATGCTTTGGATGTCCGCGAGTATGTCGGAAAAACACTCACTCGCGGCACCATTATTTGCAAGATCCGTTAAAATATATTCCAGGTCGTTAGGTCGAGTCATAGGCGAAATGTTATACTCCAGAAATTCTGTTAAATAAAGATCTACCCCGGAGGATATATCCTTTTTATCAGACAGGATGAGGGCATTTTGATGGAAAATCTTGCTCACTAACAAAACGATCCTTTCCTGTTTAATACGGGCATTTAGCAATTCCGTATTTGCATACAAGGACGGATCCCTACTTAGTAAGTCAATCTGTTCTCCGACACGGAGCTCAATAGCTCTCATATCGTGGTCACTGATAGGTCCAGCAGCTAGTCCGTGGCTTCCAGAACCAGCTGGCGGCTGCTGGCTCAAGGCCTCTTGGGCCGGAGGACACGAACTAGCCTCCTCTCCCGGCTCCAGAAATTGGTTAACAAGGCGGCCCATCGAACGGAAATCGGATTCATCCATATTGGTGATTTCTTTTTGCGACCAATGTGGAAATGATGGGCCAGGGGCGAGGGTTTCGCGGGCCCCCTCGGATTGGCCTCCCAGGGGCCTCGGTAAGGCAGGTTCCTCTAGCGGCGAATACCTCACACCGGCCGAAGTCATGAAATTACGCAACGGGGGGAAATGCAGGCGTAGGTCTAACGACTCCGGCAGGTCAGGGAGTTGGTCCAGGTCGACTTGGGGGATTCTCTCATAATTAACGGGTAGTTCTTGGGGTAAAGGTAAGGAGGAATCACTAATTGCATCCACTACTTGAGTGAGTGCATCCACGACTTCATTTAGCATATTCTATTTTGCTTTCTTTAAGAATTCCGTCTTCCTCACAGCCAAAGACTGTGAAGAAGAGCTTTTTTTAGAAAGTCAATATGATATTTGCGTAGGTTTTTCCAACGAAACTAAGCACTCTTTTTCTTTCTCATTCGGAAGGCTCAGTCCCACACTCTGACTTCAATGATGGGAACAACCTCCGCACTCCGGCGCTCCAATGAACAACAGTTCTCCGCCTTACTCTATTTAGAATAGTGGTTGATCCCTCGGAAGTGACATTCGTAACTTAATGTTCACGCGGTGATATTCTATCCTTCCAAGAGTACTTACTACCCTGTACGTAGTCTATGTCTGGGGAGCATACTTGACAGGAGGCGGTAGAGAGGTCCCCCACTTCGATTCCCGCCCCGTTAGCATCTCCGATCTGAGATAAGAGATTACTCCGTTAGGTCTTTTCGGTCTGGAGCCGGCCGGTAATGGACCTACTCACCTTGCTTGTAGACCAGCTGCGGAGCTAAGCCTTGTTCTATTGGTTTGGTGGTTGCTACCAAGACGATTTCTTTATGCCCATCAAAGGACCTCGAGATGCTAATCCACGAAAAACGATACGATAAATTCGAAAGAACTCATATACGGAACGAGGGCGACCCGTGGAAATACATCGGTTTCTTACTCGTGCAAAGGAACTATTTCTTGGCAACTTGGACAACTTATAACGATGTTTGTCCCGCATATCACTAGGAAGAGAGGCATCTTTACAAAAGCCTTTATAAAGCTTTCGTCTCAATTCATATTTAGCCGCGAGCAATCTACGTTTGTGATCTAGTATATTTCGCTTCTCCGACATCTTACTGAGCTTCCCCCTCATCCTTTTGTAAAAAGCCGCTCCACGGTGGTAAAGTCTCATCTTGTGTGTTGGCCGAAGTGACAATAGTCACATTGAACCCTCGAATATGTTCGAAGATCTCGAAATGATCTTCCAGTTCCGGGGAAAATTCGCAAAACTCCGTTTCCATCGAGAATTGAATGGAGTTTTCCCGTATTTCGACCGGAGAATCTAACAGAGACATTACTGTCGAGATTCTTACCAAAAAATTAGACATTCCATGCCCTCGGAGAGTGCTTTGTCGTGCTAGGTCACTTACATATCCTTTTTTTTCTTTATTTGACCCCAAGAATGGATTGGATCGAAACGACTTTCCTGTCGAAGCCCTTTGTGTCTGTATTAATTTCTGACCGCGCGGAATCTCCATAGCCAATTTTCCATTTTTGATAGAAGGTGCTGCCTTTGGTACTACTCTTATTTTACACGATCCAGGAACTTCCATAACGTTGGCGTGATTCGGTTTGAGCAACGGATCCTGACGTGATACATCTTCGTAATGAAAATAGAGTGGAAACATGAGGCCCTTGCCCTACCATCACCTATAAGATGGATCTTAGCGGGGAGCTCCCGATTGGGGTTAGGTAGAGAGACTTATTTATTTATTGAGGATCTCTCGACGACGGTGCTTCTTTTCTCTTTCGTTGGGTTTAGTCTCTTTGGGTCTTTGTAGCCCGAGCCTTTATAGCTGCTGCTTGCATTGCCGGACGCGAGAATAGAAAGGATCTACTTATTACGTTGGAAAGAAGGGGAATCCTCCCTTTCGTTAAGTTCTTTTTCTCCCGTTGGTCAAGCATCTTTCTCGCCTAACTTAGTAGTTGTTGAAGCTGATAGCTTAGAGTTTGTTGACTAAGGGAAGAAGACGAAGTCGATTCAATCCAACTCCAACCGACTTATCTTGCCCACCGATAACTGGCCGACTGGGTCAGAGTGTATAGGGAGGGGGTAAGCAGAGGATATTTTCCATTGGTAACTATGTTAATCAGAGGCTGCTTAAGCCGGTACATGACTGGCTGATGCAAGTCTTGGCTAGGATACCTATGGATGGTACCTTTGACCAGACTAAACCTCTTGACGCCTTCGTGCCCTAGACTGGGGAGTGAGGAAGATAATCCCAAAAGCCTAAGAATCAGCCGCAGAAAGAGGGAAAACGATAGAAAAGAGAGCCAAACCAGAATGCTGACTTATGCACTTCCGAAGAATGCCCTGCTTCTTCCCCTTTGAAGCGTTCCCAGGTTTGTGCCCTAATGTTATTTCTGATTGGCGCAATTGCTTGCAGGGAATGGGAATGACTGAACGAGAAAAAGACGTTTTTGGCGGCTTAGCGACATGCTTCAGTGAACTGATATCATTCTCTGGACGAAACCTTGAGCTAAGAAGAAGAAGCTTATTATAAGATTGTTAGGCGCGAAGCGAACGTGCTTAGCTTAGATGCTAGATAAGATCAAGAATAACAAAAGACAGCTCTGAAAGCTTTTCTTTTTTCTTTCTTGTAACGCCACGTCTCTTTCTCCGACTACAACTGGTGAACCGGGAACTCCTTCTTATAAGGTATAAGCTTCTTCTCGAAGAAGTTGAGAGAAAGCTGCTTCCTATAACTAAGAAGAACTCTTATCCCTGGAGATTCGGTAAAGTCTTCCGTTGACTAGGAAAACTTGCTTTTAGGCATAGCATCTCGATCCGGAATATAGAAGTCTAAAATTTCACTCTGAAAGCACTCTACTAAAGAGCCGTCTAAGGAGCGTAGCTTATTACTATTGGGATAACCAAGATAAATATTCCCTCTATCAATTCTTCGACTTCGTCTCACTCCCCTTAACGCATTTTTCGGGCCACTAAGGCAGATCGTAGCTCACACCTCTGGATCAAAGTGGAAGAGTCTTCTTACTAAGTCCGCTAACAAAAAGCAAAGTCTATTAAAAAGTGCTTCTTAAACGAAAAGGGCACTCCAACTATGCCCCTATTAGTAAAGCTTGAAAGCCCCCTATGCTCACTTAAAGGCTTCTTTTCGAGGTTTGAACTTGCTTCCTTGATTGGACCAAAGGGAAAGACCCAGAAACTGCCCTACTATCACTTAATAAGGGCTCACCTAAAGAAGAAGAGGCCAACCTACTTGATTATATATATTCAAAGCGGCAAAGCAGCTTTCATTTTTAAAAATAGAATGGTAAAATGGGACTATCCCACTTCGGCTAACGCTTTGGCACAATAAAGGGTTCCGATTGATCATAAAATACCACAGCAGGATGTTAGTTAGGGCCCAGTTCACTAATTCGTTTCCAGATACGCTAGTTGACACATCGTTCCGGATTCGCACCAATCCCCCTACATGCAGGAGTTAATAAAGAAAAAGAAACAAGAATCCTTCTGAAACTGGAAACCGGAAACGGGATAAACGTATCTAACCCTCCTATCCAGCGTTAGTCAAAACCTTACCCGATGACCGTTAGCAGGAGTTGACAGGGGATCGTACTGAATTACGGAAAGCGGTAAACAAAGCAGGTCTTTCTTTAGGAATTCTTAAACCGCGGGCTCCATCTCCATAAGTTCTTGCCGAGGACTCGTCAGAACAGCCCTTCCCTTCCTTCCTGTGCTGGTAGTTCACACGGCTTTAACCAGCTAGTGAAAAAGAACAAGCTCTCATCTCTTTTATCAGGAACAAGTCACACTAAGAGAATCCTTGTTGTATGGCTTCTCTTGACTATTAAAAGATGCTTTAGAAGATGCAACAAACCTATAATGAAAGACCAGAAAGCTGTTATAAGCTCATATAATGGGATTCTAGAACAGATAGACTTTACCATGTTAACAACATATAGACTTCTTACCTAAAGCCTAAAGGCCTACAGCTACATGTTCTCAATCGGCGAAACCTTAACAACAGTTACACGGCGACAAGTTAAGACTTCAAGGCAGATAACAAGTGAAGTAGCTAGTAACAAGGACTAAAGTACTTCGCCAGGATGTCACTAGGCTACTAACCCGATACAACTTCTTTCTACTTCTTCCTAATGCTAATTCCCGATTCAAGTCTTGGAGGCAGGGCGGCGGATCTTGAATTGGTCTTCAAATTGAATCGCCGCATGAACGAGACCCCGGAAAAAATATAGCATCCGGCCGTGATTCAGTTGTCAAGATCGAGACACACGTCGTACTTTCTCCAACCTGACGGGGGATTATACTCAAGGCAGGCTCAGTAGGCCATTCTCAAAGCAGACCTACGTGTGTAGTATGGTCGTCAGCTCATCCCTAACTATAGATAGAGCAGTCGCCAAATCCAATCCTAATCATGACTGTCTTTTTCTCATGTGAAGGTCGCCTTAGTCTTTGTTTTGATTCCCTGGATAGAATTCGTCCTATCTTCCTTTCAATCAGCTCGCTAATATAAAGTATATAGATTGTTTGAAGCTTCAGTGGTACATCTGCTTCGATCAGTGCTCGAATTATCTATTATATATCCACATGAGAGATGGGGAACCGGCCTTCTAGACCGCGTAAAAGGCCTTTCCGGACGTTCTTGAAATCGACGCACACGCTTCCTCCATACTCAGTCTTAGTAGGTCTAATTCCTCGCCACAGTGCTAACAGCAACTACTAGCTAAGAGGAAAGGAAGAACAAAGGGTTACGTCTCTTTCTTAATCACTCCCCTTTGCGCCTTGCCCTTACGAGCTTAGTCCTTGCAGCCGTGACTGCCTTTGCAGTTACCACCGTTCCTTCGCCTAAAGAGTTGTTGCATCTCCTCCCGAAAAAGAGTAAAGAGTTGTTGAAGCGAAGAGTTACACGTAGGAGTTTCAAAGCTAGGACTTCAACTACGTATTGAAGATGCATCCCGGTCGAACACAATCCGTAGAATGAGAAGTTGCTGCTGGTACTACAGGGCTAAAATCTATGTCCTATGGCCCAATCTATGTCCTACGGCTGCCCTTGACCCAATAGGTTAGAAGAGTCTGCGTGTACCTCCGTCCATCGAATCGAATAAGAACGCTTTGTTCTCTTATGAGCTTTGTTATTGAGAAGTGTAATACTTCGCCTCTTTTAAGCTTTGTTCTTCGCTTTGCTGTTGTTGTTCCCCGAGCTAAGAATGGATGAATTGTGAATCTGTTGCTCTGCAGCCCCTTCTCTTTGTTCGGAGGGCGAATATGTAGCTATTTGTTCCTTTGCCTTGGTCCTTTAGAAAAACCACGTAATTCGGCTTTCTAAAGAGAGGTCGTACGGGCGGGCTCTAAGGAGCTGGCTTTAAAGGTTGACAAAGAGTAGAGAAAAGCGTACCTCGTCTTCTCGCTAGGGAGATCAAAGAAAGACCGGTCAGAGCACGGACCTGATTGAAAGAAAGAAAGACAGGAGATCGCTCTTACTGGACGGAGAGCAACTCCACTAAATAGAACCGACTAACAACCTAGACAGATCAGAGAGATCGGTAATCGACTAGGCTGGGACCAGACCAAACAGGCAGGGGATTGGAAACATATAAATAGAATAACTGAAATATAGAATAGAAGGAATCTCACCTTCTTCCGCTTGCTGGTAAAGAAGTGAAACAAAGAAGTTTATCCCTTTACCTGTTAAACTAAGTATTGATCGAAGAACCAAGTCTTAGATGTTTCACTATGGAGTTAAGAAGCAGCTAAGAGCAAAACTAGGGAAAAAAGCATAAGGAGTTAAACTTTGTTCTGCCCCTTCACCCGATTGTTGGTTTTCCAGCCCTAGGCTTTAAGGGCAAGGTATTCCACTAAGGGTTTCAGATCTATTAGTTGATTAAGCGGATGGGTAACTCTTTTCAGTACGGATTGAAGAAGTTGGTAGTTAGATTTCGCCTCTTCCTCCCTTTTCATTGCTGTTGGAGCTACTCTTGATTGAACGGAGTTCGAATGAGAAAGAAGCCACTTATGACATTGGAACGAATAAGCTTACCGAAGGGTTTGTTCTGCATCTCTTCGTTGTGGTTGTACGGATGGTAAGGTTCTCGCCTCTTATTACATTGGAAAGAATTCTCCTATATAATAGGTTAGAATTACCGTTTAAACGAGGAAAGAAGAGTCTTGGAGTACCTCCCTTCATCATTGACTTTCGCTTGACAAAGAGGTCTTACGCGCGGGTTGAGCAGCAGGAAGAGAATCTCAGGTAAACCACAGTCGGAGTCATAAGGAAAATACCAGTTGGACAGGAAGCACCCACCGGTCAAGCCATTGGCTAACGCCCGCTTTAATTCTATCCTCGGAAAGAATTGGCTGAGCAGGCGGATGAGCATAGTTCGAATAGCTCGTCATAAGGGCTTCCTTAAAGCACTTCCAGTAAACTAAGGGCTTGGACCCTCATAATCGTCGCAGGGTTCCTTTCGCTCCACTAGCCTTGATTGGCGGGCGGAAGAGCTCTCACTCGGTCTCACCCGTTTTGTTGGATGGCTCCCGAGGATGCCAAGAAGACTGCGTTCCGAAGGCCCAAGGGGAACTTCTATAACAAAGTGATGCCATTCGGGTTAAAGAACGCGGGTGCAACATATCAGCGAGCCATGACCACCATATTCCAAGACATGATGCACAAAGAGATCGAGGACTACGTCGACGATATAGTGGTGAAGTCAGGCAAAGGGGAGAATCACATTGCAGTATTGGATCGGGTCTTCGAGAGGTGTCGAGCGAATAAGATGAAGATGAATCCACTGAAATGTGCCTTCGGTGTCTCAGCTGGTATATTTTTGGGATTCATTGTCCATCGGAACGGAATAGAGCCCTCGAAGATCAAGGCAATACTCGAGATGCCACCCCCGACCACTCTGAAAGAACTAAAGAGTCTCATGGGCAAGATATCCTACATTCGCTGATTGATTCAAAATCTCTCGAAGAAAGTCAAGCTAGTTCAGTTATCGGTCGGTGGATCAGAGAATACATCTCCAGTTCTGGTAGTCGTTCCAGCGGCTTAGCTTAGATAAAACTCCTTATGTTTCGGGCCTTTAGCGAGCTTAGAGAATAAAGAAATCTATCTCTTTCGGGAGAGCGGTTTCGGCTCTCCGGCACCGAAGTAAACTCTTTCTCTTGCCCTGACGGCTATCGCTTTCGTTCTGTTCTCTATCTCTACTTCTTCTTTTTGACCTAACTTCAAAATCTTTTATGCCCCCAACATGGTAATGTAAATTCCCTCCCTTTGAAGTGCATTTATAAGATCAGCTCCCCGAGTCACTAGAAAGAGGGTGAAAGGCCCACTACTTCTTCATTCATGGCCTATTTATTTATATTTATAGATCTCCCTTTCGTATTCATTCGACCTGAGGCAAAAGAGAAGTCATACAAAGAAAGGTTGGTTCTTTCATGCAATGCATAACGGGCGGGCCTCCTCAGACTCCTCCCTTCATTCATTGAGTTGGAGGAATCCGGCTTTCTATATGAAGATTCAAACAAAAGGGAAAAAGGAACCATATCTTACTGAATAATCTGACTGAATGAAGAAGAGCTCTTTATGTGGTCTCACTTTACCACCATCTAAAATGCGCGAAACTTCGATTGGTGGAAGCCAGTCCATGCAGATTCTCCCTTTTCTTACGTGCAATTCCCCCCTTTCGGTAAGCATTTACTATCTCATCAAATGAAAATTTCTCTAAGCTTATACGTTGTTTGAAAGCTGCTTCAAGGATCCAACGAATAGCTAAGGTTTGTTGACGATCCCTGGCTACAATCCCAGGGACATCATAAATTTTACCTGCTCTTCCTACTTTTTCCACTTCGCATATGGGCTTTATATTCTCTAGGGCGTCAACCATAAGTTTGATTACATCGCGTTCAGTTCGAGCTGGGCGATGAAAAGTTTGATAAACAATAGCACGAACTCTAGTTTTTTTACCTTCTTTCATGCGAAAGTTGACCAACTTCTTGATTAATTGTTTTTGTTCACGATCCAAGCCCCCCATATAGCTTAAAATTTCCGAGCAATTGGACGATGACGAGGCCGAAAAATTTATATTATGCAATCGTTACTGTCCATCTTTATCAGCCAACTCCCCTGTTTCCATTTTGCCTTTCATTACCTTTTATCTTCTATGTGAAACATAGCGCGCTCTCTAAAAAGGATTTCGTCCAGCTTCGCCGGAAGTGAGACCGCTTCGGTCTGGTCCAATTCCTGCTGGAGAGAACGCGTATAGCTTGGGCACATTCCGCCGAAATGATTCTCCTCCAAAAAAAGGAGAAGCCCGTTCAATTTACTCAATTTGAGTAGGGTAAGGGGCTCCTCAATCTCCCCAGGGATGTGAACAACGGAACTGCAGTAGACTGGGGAGGCCAGTGCGTCCCATATCTTATCCTCAGGGACGGGTATCCCCTCAAGAATAGTAAGTTCGGCTGGAGTGGGCAAAACCCCCCAAATAGACGAATGCCATATGGTGTAGTAAAACACCCGTCCAATAAAAAACACAAACAAAAACTCTTTAAAAAAGTAAACCATTTCTTGGACCTTCCTATTTTTAAAATTAAAAAAATAGTGGAATTTTTCATAACAAACATCCAGGTTAATTGAAGCTTTTATAGCTCCTTGTTTACCACATTCATCAAGGAAGAATCGAACTTCCATAGCTGTGTTAGCTAGGCTACCCGCCTGATCATCTTTCTTTTACAAGCCAATCATTCAGTCTAGCTCTACTTTACTACGAGATATCTTGCTCTTGTTTTATTCGATCACAAACCAGCTAACGAAAGATAGATACTCAATCCGTTACCATGACTGATAGGATGATCAAACAAGGATGAAAAGCTATATGTTCCGCTTCTCCTGTTAGTTAGAGAAGGCGCAGAGCTACAATGCGAGGAGGAACGTAACCTTTAGGCTAAGGATTGTAGATGCCTAGTGTAACATCTTAGTCCTCCATCTTTCGTTTTGAGTTATTATTACGTGAGAAGCCAAAGCTCAGGAATAGTTCTACCAAGAGCTTGATCTTACTTACGCTATTTCGACCGGTTGATCACCTTTCAATCTTTGTTTAGGACTTCGCGGTAACACAGCAGCAAGTATTCGGAAAGGGGACAGGCTGCAGCAATGACAGTCTAACTAGGACCGTTAAGAGTTTCTTTTCGGATGGCAGAAGTAGCTGACTGAGAGTTAAGACGGAAAGAAGCTAAAAAGAGTTTGACTATGGATGGATGAACTGAAGCCGGAATCGTCTTCTGCTACAACAAGACAAGGTGAGATAAGGGACGGAGAAGCTTTCTCGCTCCTACCGGAGAGACGCTGGGAATGATTGACCTTAGGATTCAAATAATAGCGCATGCATAATGGCAGTACTCCTTCCCATTTCTTCTTTGATTCTTTTATTGTAATAATGCTTCTCATCTAGCTTCCCCTCGTAGTTTCTTTCCTCCTAATAGGCCAATCGTTACCGCTCGTTCTGTAGTTTAGGACTCAACATCTTATTTCCTCTCTCGAACGGGGTTAAGGAGGAGCATAGATAGGTACTGAAGCAGCTAGTTAAGAAGCATAACAAGGCTTTAAGAGGAAGTAGTAACTACACATCTGAATCTATTAGTGAAACCATGTGCTAAGACTTTGACTATGGTTAGAAGATCTAAGGGCTTAAATCGAAGCTAACAATGCCAATGGTACTAGTTCGCTAGGTTCATGCCATAAACGAGATTGACCCAGAGTGTAAGCGTAACCGGTCTTTCTGGTCTTGTTCGCGGGCGAAAAGGAAAAGATTAGTGCCTTGGGAGAGGATGGACCAAATCAGCTTCTTGACCCGCTCGAGCGCTCAAAGCGTTGATCAGTTGTATTGGACTTCTTTCCTTGGCAATAAGGGCTTGATTGGCCCATAGCACCTTCAGAAGATTTCTTTTGTAAAGAATGAGATAAGGCAAAAAGAATGAGATAAGGCAAAGGATAAAGAAAAAGGTCTATTCGCGTAAAGAGTTAACTATCTGACGAGGCTAACTAAACGCTTGAGAAATACATCCAGAGAAGAGAGAATACCTTTATCTTCCGAAGCCAGGAAAGTTGCTAAAAAGACTAGGGTGAAGCTCTTAACGGCCTGGTTTGAAAGATGAAAGAGAAGATCTGGTACTTCTATTCTGATTCTATTAGCTGTAATCGATTGAATGCTAAATATCCCGGTCAGCACCGAACAATGGCCTTGCTTGGCGCTCAATTTGATTGGCCTCAGATGAAAGAAGACGTGGAAAGTGATGTCCAAACCTGTCAACAAGACAAAATAGAACATAAGAAGCCAGGAGGAGAGCTAGATCTTTTGCCTATCCTCACCAGATCATCAAAGTGTTACTATGGATTTCATCTCTTGCTTGCGGAAGTGGAAACCTGGTTCCCGCAGCGTCCATAAGATCTATCCCCTCTGGCAAGAAGAATCCCTCAATCAGAGCCAAGCCGGGAAGGTGACTCCAAGCGAACGAAGGGAACCGAAGGCTTAGGTTGATCAGTCAATACATGAAATGTTTGAATAGGAGAGGTTCTGATCTTCTTAAGACTTTGAAGTAGGCGTCGTGCCATCTGGTTTCGACTCCTTTCCTTTTGAACCTAATGGGTTCTTTATATTATAGAGAACTATTGCAGATAGAATGGCTCTCCCCTCTTTCTCACATACATAGAGAAGGAAATACGAGAAAGCGGATTGGCTAGCAAGCTTCGTATAATATAAAGCTCATCCAGTTCGTTGCCTCACCCTCTCTGCTAGTCTTCTTCTTATTCCTGCTTGCCTTTCTTTTTCACCTGACAAGTTCTATGCCCTTTGGGTTCAGAGCCAAAGGAGTCAACGCAACGGTAGCTGTCTAGTACCAGTAGCTCTCCAACGGTAGTTGTCGAACGAGGTTTTTCTTAATCAAGCTAGGAGCCTCTTAAGTAATATCTGTCTTTTTATGCAAAAATAACGGGATTTTATAAACAGGCACGATTTTATGCCGGCTGAAAGTTACTTTAATCCAAAAAGACCGAGACTGGCAGGATTGAACGGAGGGAAAAGTGATTGCTTCCAATTTTCCCGCACATTATCATTGAAGATAATAGGATGCTTTTTCGGTACTAGTCTTTTAGTCGTTTCCAGGGGCTCTTCTCTTTCCTGTTGATGCGGTTAATCCACTAGTCAAGATATCCACGCAAGGAAAGGGGACTGCTCGGGAGCTACTTTATAGAAGCCATACAACAAGAATGATACTGTGTGAAGAGGATAAAGCCTTGTTCTTCTTTGACCTGGTTAATAAACTACCAGCTAAAGGATGAAGATGCTTAGCCTTCTGATTCCAGTTGAATAGTTGTTGCCTTGTTGAATAGCTGATCAAACTAGAGGTTACCAAGCTCTAAAAAGGACGAGTTCTATCGGAAGTCAAATCAAAGAGGCCACTAACTTAAGCTTATTTCCCTTCACTAATGCCTCTGACTTCATATAACCCCATTGAAGCTCTAGTTCTTCTCAAACACGCCCAAATAGCGTAATCGCGCTTCTTTGTCGGCACATTGACCGGAGCACTGTGTGCTACTGAAACGACTTATGCTTTTGCCCGGTCAACACCTAGCTCTGGGTCTGTAGACTCTGGAACTGAAACTGCAATCCCTGTCTCGCCGGTGATTATGCCAATCATTTTCATATGTTAGTATAGTAAAATACATAATCATTGGGTCCACTATAACTATAAATCAAGGAAGAGCCGCAGACGAGTTGATCCGCTCACTAGCTGATCACTCGTGCTTTCCACTTCACTGTTTGCGTCCCTAGAACAATGCGTATCGAGCAAGACATTGATGGTGGGTGATCAAAGGGTAGACCTTCTTCGGAAGCTAGGCTAGATGAGACCGAGATATCTACAACAAATAGAAAGAGTTTTCCAAGTGCCTCTGTGATCTATTTGCTTGACACCGCTACCGCCTTTTGAAAAAGTTTCAAACAAAGATCGACAAAAGCTGGTCCAAGAATCACCACTTCCGCAACTGGACTCTCCAATTCCAATCGATCCAAAGTCTACGAAAGTAAATTTGAGACATTGAAAACTCGCTACTGACATTCACCTTTCGTCATAAACCTATGTGGACACTGATAGATCCGCTAGAAAAGAAAGGCGGCCTTTTTCCCATTCCATCTGAATACTCACTACTCAGTAGAGAACTGTGACAAACAAAAGAACCAATCGGTCAAGAAGTTATGTCAACTCAAGCCAATGTTCAACCCGCTGAGGTCAAACGCCCTGATGCTGACGCAAATAGATATAATATAGGCTTGCTGGGCTTCCGCTTATGCTTACTCAGTTTCTCACGATGACGCTTCGTTATAGGATTTCGCAGACCCTTCTTTCGTCACCACTGACCGACTTCTCGTTTTAGCAATTACGCTAGAGAAGAACCAGCTGGCGGCTGCTGGCTCAAGGCCTCTTGTCCCGGAGGACCCGAAATAGCCTCATCTCTCGGCTCAATAAAGTCTGATAAAAGCTTATCAATCGAACTAAAATCGTCCGAATCTATATTCGAAAAGGATTTGGTCGACCAATGTCGACGGCCAGGGGCGAGGGTTTCACAGGCCCCCTCGGATTGGCCTCCCAGGGGCCTCGGTAAGACAGTTTCCAAAGGTTCTAGCGAATACCTCACACCGGCCGAAGTTATTAAATTATGCAACCCTGTCTGGGGTGGTATATGAATACGTTGTTCGACCGATTCGCCTAGTCTGGGTAGTTGGGCGACGTCGACCTGCAGATTCTCAGGCCCTTGCTTCACCATCGCTAACCTGTTGAGTTCCAGAGGCATCTTCCATTCATATCGATTTGGGTTTTTGTGCACCATATTTTGATCTGCCTCTTCTTCGATCCGGAATTCCCAGCAAATCCTTGACTCCTCGAATACAATGGAATTTCACACCTGGCAAATCTTTCACTCTACCTCCTCTTATTAAGACCATAGAATGTTCCTGCAAATTATGACCTTCGCCTGGAATGTGAGCAAATATATCATGTCGATTGGTCAACCGTACTTTGGCTATCTTACGTTGAGCTGAATTAGGTTTTTTCGGTGTTCTCGTTGAAACACGCAAGCATACTCCTTGCTTCTGGGGACATTGATCCAAAGCTCGAGTACGGTCCGTGCGCCGTTTTTCTTCTCTACCATGACGAATCAATTGATTTAATGTAGGCATCGCTCTTTCCTTTGTCCTTCCCCCCTATTTTTGCCCTATCACTAGTGGTTACTCCCGATCCGAAGCACCCCTTTTCCATTCATAGAGAGATCCAATCGTCAAAATCAATAAAAAGGCCATCATGGACCAAGATCCAAACGGATCAATCTTGTTGGGGGGTACTGCCCAAGGAAAGGAAAAGGTGACTTCCGGATCAGGAATAATAAATAAAATTGAAACAAGATAAAATCGTATATCAAAACGACTTCTGGCATCACCGGAAGGATCGAAACCACATTCGTAGGCCGACAATTTTTCTGGATAGGTCGAACTATTGGAAGCAAATAGAAAAGGAACACCGAGTAAGATCAAAGAAACTAGCGGACTTATCACCAAATAGATACAAATAGGTGCAAATTCTGACATCACCACAGACCACTTTGTTCTTTCGCTCCTTGCTCGCGGAGCGGCATACCGGAAAATAAAAAAGAAGCCCTTATTCGGATTCGAACCGATTAAGCCTATTTCTAAAGGGCAAGAGCGTGACTCTTATTTTGGATGCGCTGAGTTATCTAAGCAATTATTTTATTGTATTTATTTTTGACCTTGTACCCAGGGTTTGGTACACTGAACACCAAGCCAATCTCGATATCCTCACTGAACACAAAAGCAAATTTTCATTTGTGAAATGCGGCTTCACATCACAACCACCGGTGACCGGCCTCGTGAACGCATTCGCTAAAGGCACTACTGGCCTGACTAAACTAATAAAGGGCTTTCTCAATCCAGAATCAAACTTAAGAAATCGAATAAGCCCACTTGACGAGATTAGAATCAAATTCGATTTCTATACGCAATTCTTTCTTTCTAACATTTTAGGATTGACAGGAAGCTTTCTTGCTGTGTGATTCTGCCCCCCACCCCCACTCTGCCAGCAGCCTATGTGTCAATCTATACCCACTACTTTGTTGATCGCTACTTGACTTTGCACGTTCTGGATAGGCGCCCATCCTCATAGAGCGAGGGGTACAAAAGATCAATGAAAAAAGAAGAGCCGAGTGAGCGGGAGGAGCCTTTGTTGCTTATCTCCGAACAGCTGAGTTGAACTAATTGAAGAAAGCACGTCTAGGTGAAGACCAATGAGCGATTGCGACAACTACGGACCCCTTAACTAGGTTTTTTTGAAATACTTACTAATGGGCTTTCAGAAGCTTTTTCACACAAAGAGGGGAGGTTTTTATTCCAACTTGCCAGACGAGCGGACATCTGAGCTCAGCAGCGCATTTACTATTGGGAGATGGACGGGGTATGTGGACCAGGCAGGGACTCTAAAAAAGAAGGATTTTCTTCCATTAGCCGAGGAAAGAAGTAGCAAAGGAATATAGCCCTCGTGAGAGGGTCTTTAGACAAAAGACTGTTAAGGAGAGGAATTAACTCAAACTAGATTTGACTGACTATACTCTCTTTGTCCTCCGCCGGGTTCACCTAATATTAATAACAACTCTAAAGGAAAGGATGATACACGTCTTGGAGTGAAGGACAGAGCACAAAAAGCTTTTTTTTCTGGAGATGGAGAAAAAGTAAGCGGGGTGCTTTATCTCTTCCCTCCCGGTGTCCCCATTAGTTGATATATGGAATTGGAAAGGAATTCCAGATCAGTCAGATTTAAGGTTCGGGTTCGGGATATGGATGGAATCGAGAGGGAAGAAAGAGTCCGGTTTCAGAGGCTTGATCAACTGTGTAATCATGGATCATCAACAAATCCCTAAATGTTTCTTTATACTGTCGCCACGGAAAAGGTTCAGGTAGGGAGAACTCTTAGATTATCAAGTTTTATAAAGCCTTTATGAAAATCCATCTCCACCTATGTTGTGCCCTTCCTCCCAAAGCATTCCGGCATCTGTTATTCCAGGTCTCACCCTGTAAAGCAAAGTCGGGACAAGGGGGAAAGACATGGAATTGATAGGGAACCGTAGCCAAGTGGCTAAGGCATGAGTCTGCAAAACTTCTATTCGTCGGTTCGAATCCGACCGGTTCCTACACCGCCACGACAAAAAAGAAACACATCATCAGCATAAAGAGCATGTGAAGGAGCAACACAACCTCTGGGCACAGAGATGTCTTTAATCAAACCATTACTGCGAGCTGCCAAAAGGCTTCTACTAAGAGCATCTTCAGCTAAACAAAAAATAATAGGCGAAAGCGGATCTCCTTGCCTCACTCCTGAACCTAAGGATTCCCGCTTCCTTCCTTCTCTCACGGATAGATCAAATAGAAGGGGTTTGGCGGTCAGTCGCTCACTATGGCTGTTGCTCTTCTGCTTCCTTTTACTACGAAGGTTTTTAATTACATCTATGTAATTAAAAGGGGCGACACGGTCTACTGTAAACAGTGCGGAACAAGCACGATTTTCAGTAGATTTTTCCAGCACGCCATATTTCTCTGTTTTGGTTGAGCCGGACCAATGGTTTCGCCGGAGTGACCTTCTGACGACCGTACTTGAACCGTCCTTCTTCACAATGGTACCAACTCAGGTCTCAACCCATATCAGTCAGAGACGACTCCTACACCGCTTTCTAAAGCAAACACATTTCGAAGAGTTCCACTCGCCTGAATCAAAGGATGAAATACTAGATTCAGTTGTTGATCGGAGAATTACTATCACTACCAAGAGTTACCGGCCCTTTTCGCTCTTTAATCTTCACCCGGTGAACAACAGACAGGAGCGATGGATCCCAAAGAAGAATTGAATCAACGAGTTTTTCCGGTATGGAGAGGTGTCCAAATGCCATCTTCAAGTGCTCAGGCCCTCAGTTTGGGCATACAAATTATATTTCTTCTATTTGGATTTCATTCTCTAAGAAAATAAAAATTTATTGAAGTTTCAAGCGCCAAATCGTCAATGAAACCTGGTGAACCGGGAGTACTACACCCATTTTCGATTTGAATCGACTGGTCTCCCGAATTCCTCTTCTCCAATAATAATAATAGCTTCAAGCCTTTCCGTGGGAAGAATCGTCGTCGTGGGTTCAATCTTTCTCATCCGGAGTATCCCTAAAGTGGTTATGTCAGTTTTCGGTGGGAAATATTCTAAATCTCTTATAAGTGCAAGCTAGGCGTGTTGATCTGACTAGAAAATTCCTTGGTCAAGCTACTTCGTTCCTTTAGCAGAGAGGCTTTCTCAGGACTGGAACGTAGATCACCTACGAGCATTCGTTCACTGAAGGTTTTATCTAACAACATAGGCATAGGCCTTAGAATATAATAATTATAACTTGGACTAGCCACTTGTAATCCATCGATCAGTGGTTCGAACCACTGACTTAGACCGTCCGTAGACGTAGAGTTCGGTCCTCTATAGACACGAGTTCTTCCATCTTCAATTTTGGTTTTGGGATGGTGCATTTCCCTCTTCAGTGATGGGAGATCTCTTCGCTCGTGAGAAGTCTAAAAGTGAGGATTCTCTTTTCTCGTGTATCACATGAGGAATGGATACTTTATTAGATCTGGATTCGCTGGTTGCTCCAGCCTTTTTAGTAAGCATAGGTTTCAGTAAGTGAATTAATCTAACATCACATCGGGTAGAACTCTTGGTTAGGACCAGGAGATGGGGGTTTCAATAAGTATATAGCTCCAGTGCTCGTTTCAACCAATTCGTATGCATCAGCCTAAGAAACATGCCATAATGTATCCACGAGCATCCCAACCTCTGTGGAAAGGGTTCAAAACTATACGAGAGTCAAGAATATTTCAAAGCGAAGCGCATCAACGAGTTTCCAAAGGGGGACAGGGCAGATAGAAAAAAGAATGTAATTACAGGCCAGGACCTTTGAAGGCCTAAGCCCGTCTTTTGATTGAATACAATTACATAACGAATGAATTCGGGCAAAGACAAAGATACCGATCTCTATCTCCTATTGTGGTGGGGTCTGCCATCCCCCTTTCGCTTCCGAGTCAGCAGCCTCATCCACGACGGACGACTGTATCTCCTAAAAACTATGACTATGATTCAAGGTGGGCCCAAATGGGAGCTCAGCTATAATTAGGCTCTTAAGCGCACTAACTCCTATTCTGGCTATTCCCACTTGGAGCGCGGGCAAACCACTCCTTTATTAGTACTAAAGGGAATGGCTGCTACCGTGAGCAAGAACTAGAATTCTTATATATAAATATCTCCTTAACAAGTAAGCAAGTAAACTACCTTAAGCAGCGTTTTCAACTGTTATGACTGAGAGCTAGGGAGAACAATCCCTCCATTTCTAAAGCAAGCAGGGGAGCTAGACTCGCTCGACTGAAAGGAACGAAGTAGCTTGACCGCAGGCGCAGGGAAAAGAGAGGCTCGATAGAGATGAGACAGAGTCGAAGAGCTACTCCGAAGGAGTGGTATCAAGCCTGCTCGTAGCTCACCCGTAAAGTATGCAATATTACATATTGTAGTAGGAGCCTCTTACTCCATCCGAAGAGGAGAATCTCTATTAAGCTTTCTTTTTCTTCTCAGCCCAAGTTCAAAGACAGCTCGCTCAGTCGAACTTCGAATCCAATAAATCCAATGTATCATAGAAGGATAACCTGGGAGTTAGGGTAATCTGGAATATTACAACGGTTCAGCAAAGACAGGTTAGAATGGTAATATAGATAGGTAGTTTGCTCACGAGCTGCAATCAATAGAAAGGGATCCACCCTAAATAGAAAGAAGAGGATAGGATCCACCTGAAGTAGTAAAGTCCCAATCAATGGAAGATGTGGACTCTCTCCGACCTGCGAGCCATGAAGATTGAATATGTGGAGTTCAGAAGTGGAAATCCATTAGTGGCATGAGAAGAAGTAGGTAGGGACGGGACTGAGGGAAGTAATTCCAGGCAAGAGAGCCAATCTGGGAAATCCTCCCGGTAGAAGCGAATAGACAAAGGAGAGGAATTGATTAAATCGACCGTTAGGGAGATTAACCTGCGGGTTGAGACAGAGTCGAGGAAGGAAAAAAAAGCTTATGATGAGCATCTATTTGAGTCGATCATTTCCAAGATCTAATTAAAGTTTTTTCTTATGTAGTGGAAACGCCTTACAATCTGAAGTTTTACGCTTAAGGGAAGAAATGTTCTTGGTGGATACAGGACTTGGGACCCCTATAATTTGTATGCAAGATGAGCCTACAGGAGTGCCAATCAACCGAGCCACCAGGTTTGAGAATAAGGAAGGTGGGATCTACAGATGTAGTGGCTGGTGAACCGCTTCTTCTTCTTCCACGAAGATTCAGACAAAAGCGAGCTTGGATGGAACTGAACAAGATTTGGCGAACGAATACAAAGGTAAAAGGCTTTATTATTGTATTGAGAAAGTAAAAGGAGGTTATTCAGTAGCCATAGCAGGTTTCATTACTTTTCTTCCATTCCGTCCTATCAAAAGTAAAAGGATATCAAATGATCGATTCACCATTGAGAGAATTCACCCCAAAAAGACGAATATTGTGGTATTCTAAGGCAGATCAAACAAGAACTTGATGAGCCTGACGAAAATAAAAAAGAGCACTTTTTCCAGCCCTCTATTTACATAGCGAAGAAAGGCAAAGGCTCTTGCTCGAATGCGTGACTGCGGCGGGCCTATCGCCCCGGCACGGCACTCTCAAATTCATATTGGGTTGAGCAAGAATACTGCGACTAGGAAGACGAAGAATGGAATTGAGAGCATAGTCTCAATAAAAAGAATTGAAAACCAACCAACGAGTGGCGGATTTGGATGGAGTCTCGCAGAAGCAAATCCTTAATCTATAGGGGCGAAAGCGCGCTACAACTAGCAGCCCCTTTCTTATTATTAGGTTGATAGGTTGCTTGAGCAAATCCTTAAATCGTGGGAGGAAAGGGCAGAAAAGTGAGCCCACCCCAGGCAAACCTACTTCTCGTTATCTTGTTCCTGGTCAAGCTCCCGTACCCGCTCTTTACTCCAATCCTCCCCATCGAATTAAAGTAAGGTAAGGAGGGGCCACTATCAATTGAATAAGCGTATCAAAGAGAATTAGGTCTAGCGCCCCATCGAGAAAGAGCAATAGAACAAGGTGGGAATAAGATATAACAAATGGGTAGGACAACCAAGGTGAATTCAATGGCTTTATGAGAGAATCGGTATACTTTCTTCGTAGGCAGGCCCAGCGGTATCCAATCGGCGGAACAAAGGAAACAAAGAATGGGGGATCAATTTTAGAGGAAGATCTAAGTACCGAGAGGGAAATGGAGCTCGAATCCATATCATTCTCCACGCACATACGATTCGTTAGCAGCGACCTTACCACGCATCATTACCACCAGCCATTTCACTCGAATATGTAGTAAGCAATATCCTTCGCAACTAGAGGATAAATATTAGAATTTTCCTTATCTTTCTTGGCATCAACAACCTTAAGAACCATAGGTGCACCAACCGAGGCAGAGATTGGAGTGCAGTGACCGTACCCGAGATAGATCTGAACCGACGGTTGCGGAGAATAGGTGCAACGGGGAATCATGGGAATAACGAGAGGGTACGTAGGGAACATGGCTGACCAAGCTCCTTTTTCTAAGGATTGAAAAAGGAAATCACTAACTGCTTTGTCTTCCCTTCCCATGGAAAATGAATCCTATCAAAGGCTTGTTTGCTAACACTAGCCCTATCTGCAGATTGGCCTGTTTAGCTTGTTTACTTATATATATAGTTATCTTCCTTACCAATCAAGGAACAACTACGGAACCAGGACACAGGCTTTGTGAGACTTCCTTAGTGAGCTTTCAGGCAACAAAGGATAGTTCAGAACACCCTTACATTAAGAGTTATGATTATACTGTTTGCGAAGACAGGCTTGCTTCCCTGTTTCGGGGATCGAGACCGGGTTCAGAGTTCAGATTTAACCTTAAAAGTAAAAGAGGAGGGAATTAATCCATTCAAGCGCAGGAAAGAATTCCTATGTAGGGCATCTCTTCTCTATCCAACTGCCATTTGTATTTGTACGGTTAAACTCTACGCTATAGCCTTTCTCTCTCACCACCCTATCTGTTTGGTTATTCCCACGCCCAGCCGTACTCTAATGCCCCTATCCTCCCAAACTAGTACTCATCAATAAATCTTATCCCTTCCCTATATCTGTTGGTTGAACGGAATGCCATGCCCTAGTTGTTCGGCTAGTACTGTACGATGTGAACTCTGAGCCTCTCTGTCTTATCTCCCACCCAGCTTACCTACCACTAACACCTCGCTAGCTAGTAGCTTCTATGCCAGTGCCAGGATCAGAAGCAAAGGTAGAGGCTGAGGCAGCAGAAGTGAAGGCAGCGGGAAAGATACTTAATCGAATGGACTTTGTTGACACTGACTATGCAAACTAGAGAATATGAAACAAACTAGGCTAGTAAACTGGATGGTAGGTTTCGTCCGGCCTTGATCCAGAGCCATTCGTTGATCCTGAATCACCAGCATTCGTTTAAGCAGCACCGCCATCTCACCAATAGCGGGATAGGCAACTGAAGAGAAAGCAGCAGCATAGCATCATATATAAGTGCGTATTTGCCTCCCCCCCCTTTCAAGAAGGGTGTGGATATGGTCTATCGCCTGAAGGTGCTGCCCTTTCGGGACAGGATGAACTCAACCTCCGTGCCCAGCTAGGAAGGGGGGATTCATTCATACTTATTACTGAAAGTCCAAGCTTCGGATACCCACAGGCAAAGTCATAGTCAAACTCAAAGGCGTATAACCTATCTCTAGAAAGCCAAGTTTCACTTGCTGTTCTTAAGTGGATCTACGACCCAGCAATCAAACTCCTGCGCTATACGGCTTGAGCGCGTTGCGCCCTATGTTTTCTATTATCATATATAGAGAGTCGTGTCATTGCGTAGAGAAATGGCCACTAAGAGAGTCTTTGAGATAGCTTTTCAATCCACAAAGCGGCGGGACCAATGAGCCTACATAGCACCCACTGGCATTTATGTCGGGTCGTAGTCCGGTATCCTTCGGGCGCTGTAAGAAAGAAGATGCTATGTCTCTGTTCTCATTCCCCATGAACTACGTGATAGAACCAGCCTTACTCTATAGGGGAGCTAGCTCCGTACTTCATTTCATCATCTTTCAATTAAGTTGCTGTAGCTGCTTTGAGTTCAACTCCTGGTTGAAAAAGCTCCATTTTTCCTATTCCTTTGCATTTCCATCCCAAGGATATGTGTTACCGACCCGGGATCTTTCATCTCAAATGACATTTCTCTGTAAATAAGGAAAGAAAGGCTAGTCCTACTGACACTGAACCTGGCTGGGGACATTCCACCAAGGATGTTTTCCCCCCTTTCTCTCTATAGTGCCTCTGTGCTTGACTTCTCTCCCCATCACCGGAGTCTCTGGGTACTGTAACAGCCAGACTTTTGGGCTTGCTGGCTATTTGCTTAACACGACGACCAGAGAACCGAACCGGCGTGGCGCTGCTGGATGCTTCTGATCAATAGAACAAGAAGAGGAGTCAGCCAAAAAGAAAGCCCACCAAAAGTAACGACCACCAAGATAGGCATAGTAATTAGATCTTTTGATCACCCATTTTTGGACAACCATTTTGGGGGGCTTCCGCCTTACACACGGAAGATTGGATTGCCTGAATCACGAGTCTTATATACTGTGTTACGATCACCTCATATTGATAAAAAGTCCAGAGAACAATTTGAAATGGAAATCAAGAAAGAATTTTTGGTCATAAAAACAGAAACGCATGAATTGCGCAAGAAGTTCTTTCGGTTAAAACGCCGTGCGACTCGGAGGACATAAGACTTCTTGGTCAAGCCAAAAAGATTGCCGACTGGATGCTCCTACCCCACCATGCCTGGCCCTTTCTTTACCTTACGAAGAAAGAGGAGGTATGAAGCGTGGGAAAGAATGCAAGAAGTGTATGATACAACAGGTAACCTTAAGGAGTGGCGGCAAACCTCTTGATTGATCAACGCGAGTGAACTGTGCTTAGACGCTTCGTAAAACCGCACCGATCTACGAGAGGAGCTGATAGATGAGTAGGCTTCCCCTTTCGATTCACGGAATGTGATCTGGGACACGATGGGAGTTTGCGTGCCTCGGTAGGAAAGAGATCACCGGAGTATAGCACAAGATCGCCTTTTCTTGCTGCCATGGGGTCGACCTGTGAACAAGGTAAACCCAATGGGAACCAAAAAACGGGGGGTACCGCATTGGGCAGAAGACGATCCAAAAAGCGGAGGCTCACCCAGCTGAAGGAAGGACCTTTGGAAGCTTACCTTCTTATTAAAAGGGGAAAGGGGGTGAGATAGGCAAGAGGTAGCTTGCTTCCAAGCCGGCCCGGCCGCGAGGAATCAAGAGATCTTTGCCGGTGCTGACTTGGATCTCGGGTGACGGAATAAGTCGGCCAGAAGCGACGAGCAGTCGCGGTCGAAGCTCGGGCTCTAGCCGATAGGCTAGCAGTAAGCTTGGCTACAGCGAAGCGCTTACCAAGCACGAAGGAAAGGGCCTTCGCCACTTGAGCCGTATGCGGGGGAACTCGCACGTGCGGTTCTTAGGGGGGGAGAGCTAGTAGGAGCCATCCCATCCCAATAGCGTATATTTGGAGCTCAATATGAAATCCTATTTTCTTGCAAGACCCGTTCGGATAAGGGAAAACTCCAGAGATTGCTTCGAAGTAAGATCCTTGCCTTGACCTTTTCCTGAACCAGAACCGGGGTAGGGTTAGAGGTTTCATTCGGGACTTTACCCACCCCCCTCACTCCCCCTTTTTCAATAAATAAGCCCCGCTACCTAAGGGGCCCCTCTCTGGTAAGGAAGGAAACAAAATCATCTTTTCTCAATTTTATGACAAATCCGGTCCGATGGCTGTTCTCCACTACCTGGTTGTTGCCACCTTTACTCTTAGGAAGCTATAGCTATGTTCTACT
>JARWIR010000201.1:70000-85000 GCA_029959085.1 Nemophila menziesii | reverse complement strand
GGAATTTTTCATAACAAACATCCAGGTTAATTGAAGCTTTTATAGCTCCTTGTTTACCACATTCATCAAGGAAGAATCGAACTTCCATAGCTGTGTTAGCTAGGCTACCCGCCTGATCATCTTTCTTTTACAAGCCAATCATTCAGTCTAGCTCTACTTTACTACGAGATATCTTGCTCTTGTTTTATTCGATCACAAACCAGCTAACGAAAGATAGATACTCAATCCGTTACCATGACTGATAGGATGATCAAACAAGGATGAAAAGCTATATGTTCCGCTTCTCCTGTTAGTTAGAGAAGGCGCAGAGCTACAATGCGAGGAGGAACGTAACCTTTAGGCTAAGGATTGTAGATGCCTAGTGTAACATCTTAGTCCTCCATCTTTCGTTTTGAGTTATTATTACGTGAGAAGCCAAAGCTCAGGAATAGTTCTACCAAGAGCTTGATCTTACTTACGCTATTTCGACCGGTTGATCACCTTTCAATCTTTGTTTAGGACTTCGCGGTAACACAGCAGCAAGTATTCGGAAAGGGGACAGGCTGCAGCAATGACAGTCTAACTAGGACCGTTAAGAGTTTCTTTTCGGATGGCAGAAGTAGCTGACTGAGAGTTAAGACGGAAAGAAGCTAAAAAGAGTTTGACTATGGATGGATGAACTGAAGCCGGAATCGTCTTCTGCTACAACAAGACAAGGTGAGATAAGGGACGGAGAAGCTTTCTCGCTCCTACCGGAGAGACGCTGGGAATGATTGACCTTAGGATTCAAATAATAGCGCATGCATAATGGCAGTACTCCTTCCCATTTCTTCTTTGATTCTTTTATTGTAATAATGCTTCTCATCTAGCTTCCCCTCGTAGTTTCTTTCCTCCTAATAGGCCAATCGTTACCGCTCGTTCTGTAGTTTAGGACTCAACATCTTATTTCCTCTCTCGAACGGGGTTAAGGAGGAGCATAGATAGGTACTGAAGCAGCTAGTTAAGAAGCATAACAAGGCTTTAAGAGGAAGTAGTAACTACACATCTGAATCTATTAGTGAAACCATGTGCTAAGACTTTGACTATGGTTAGAAGATCTAAGGGCTTAAATCGAAGCTAACAATGCCAATGGTACTAGTTCGCTAGGTTCATGCCATAAACGAGATTGACCCAGAGTGTAAGCGTAACCGGTCTTTCTGGTCTTGTTCGCGGGCGAAAAGGAAAAGATTAGTGCCTTGGGAGAGGATGGACCAAATCAGCTTCTTGACCCGCTCGAGCGCTCAAAGCGTTGATCAGTTGTATTGGACTTCTTTCCTTGGCAATAAGGGCTTGATTGGCCCATAGCACCTTCAGAAGATTTCTTTTGTAAAGAATGAGATAAGGCAAAAAGAATGAGATAAGGCAAAGGATAAAGAAAAAGGTCTATTCGCGTAAAGAGTTAACTATCTGACGAGGCTAACTAAACGCTTGAGAAATACATCCAGAGAAGAGAGAATACCTTTATCTTCCGAAGCCAGGAAAGTTGCTAAAAAGACTAGGGTGAAGCTCTTAACGGCCTGGTTTGAAAGATGAAAGAGAAGATCTGGTACTTCTATTCTGATTCTATTAGCTGTAATCGATTGAATGCTAAATATCCCGGTCAGCACCGAACAATGGCCTTGCTTGGCGCTCAATTTGATTGGCCTCAGATGAAAGAAGACGTGGAAAGTGATGTCCAAACCTGTCAACAAGACAAAATAGAACATAAGAAGCCAGGAGGAGAGCTAGATCTTTTGCCTATCCTCACCAGATCATCAAAGTGTTACTATGGATTTCATCTCTTGCTTGCGGAAGTGGAAACCTGGTTCCCGCAGCGTCCATAAGATCTATCCCCTCTGGCAAGAAGAATCCCTCAATCAGAGCCAAGCCGGGAAGGTGACTCCAAGCGAACGAAGGGAACCGAAGGCTTAGGTTGATCAGTCAATACATGAAATGTTTGAATAGGAGAGGTTCTGATCTTCTTAAGACTTTGAAGTAGGCGTCGTGCCATCTGGTTTCGACTCCTTTCCTTTTGAACCTAATGGGTTCTTTATATTATAGAGAACTATTGCAGATAGAATGGCTCTCCCCTCTTTCTCACATACATAGAGAAGGAAATACGAGAAAGCGGATTGGCTAGCAAGCTTCGTATAATATAAAGCTCATCCAGTTCGTTGCCTCACCCTCTCTGCTAGTCTTCTTCTTATTCCTGCTTGCCTTTCTTTTTCACCTGACAAGTTCTATGCCCTTTGGGTTCAGAGCCAAAGGAGTCAACGCAACGGTAGCTGTCTAGTACCAGTAGCTCTCCAACGGTAGTTGTCGAACGAGGTTTTTCTTAATCAAGCTAGGAGCCTCTTAAGTAATATCTGTCTTTTTATGCAAAAATAACGGGATTTTATAAACAGGCACGATTTTATGCCGGCTGAAAGTTACTTTAATCCAAAAAGACCGAGACTGGCAGGATTGAACGGAGGGAAAAGTGATTGCTTCCAATTTTCCCGCACATTATCATTGAAGATAATAGGATGCTTTTTCGGTACTAGTCTTTTAGTCGTTTCCAGGGGCTCTTCTCTTTCCTGTTGATGCGGTTAATCCACTAGTCAAGATATCCACGCAAGGAAAGGGGACTGCTCGGGAGCTACTTTATAGAAGCCATACAACAAGAATGATACTGTGTGAAGAGGATAAAGCCTTGTTCTTCTTTGACCTGGTTAATAAACTACCAGCTAAAGGATGAAGATGCTTAGCCTTCTGATTCCAGTTGAATAGTTGTTGCCTTGTTGAATAGCTGATCAAACTAGAGGTTACCAAGCTCTAAAAAGGACGAGTTCTATCGGAAGTCAAATCAAAGAGGCCACTAACTTAAGCTTATTTCCCTTCACTAATGCCTCTGACTTCATATAACCCCATTGAAGCTCTAGTTCTTCTCAAACACGCCCAAATAGCGTAATCGCGCTTCTTTGTCGGCACATTGACCGGAGCACTGTGTGCTACTGAAACGACTTATGCTTTTGCCCGGTCAACACCTAGCTCTGGGTCTGTAGACTCTGGAACTGAAACTGCAATCCCTGTCTCGCCGGTGATTATGCCAATCATTTTCATATGTTAGTATAGTAAAATACATAATCATTGGGTCCACTATAACTATAAATCAAGGAAGAGCCGCAGACGAGTTGATCCGCTCACTAGCTGATCACTCGTGCTTTCCACTTCACTGTTTGCGTCCCTAGAACAATGCGTATCGAGCAAGACATTGATGGTGGGTGATCAAAGGGTAGACCTTCTTCGGAAGCTAGGCTAGATGAGACCGAGATATCTACAACAAATAGAAAGAGTTTTCCAAGTGCCTCTGTGATCTATTTGCTTGACACCGCTACCGCCTTTTGAAAAAGTTTCAAACAAAGATCGACAAAAGCTGGTCCAAGAATCACCACTTCCGCAACTGGACTCTCCAATTCCAATCGATCCAAAGTCTACGAAAGTAAATTTGAGACATTGAAAACTCGCTACTGACATTCACCTTTCGTCATAAACCTATGTGGACACTGATAGATCCGCTAGAAAAGAAAGGCGGCCTTTTTCCCATTCCATCTGAATACTCACTACTCAGTAGAGAACTGTGACAAACAAAAGAACCAATCGGTCAAGAAGTTATGTCAACTCAAGCCAATGTTCAACCCGCTGAGGTCAAACGCCCTGATGCTGACGCAAATAGATATAATATAGGCTTGCTGGGCTTCCGCTTATGCTTACTCAGTTTCTCACGATGACGCTTCGTTATAGGATTTCGCAGACCCTTCTTTCGTCACCACTGACCGACTTCTCGTTTTAGCAATTACGCTAGAGAAGAACCAGCTGGCGGCTGCTGGCTCAAGGCCTCTTGTCCCGGAGGACCCGAAATAGCCTCATCTCTCGGCTCAATAAAGTCTGATAAAAGCTTATCAATCGAACTAAAATCGTCCGAATCTATATTCGAAAAGGATTTGGTCGACCAATGTCGACGGCCAGGGGCGAGGGTTTCACAGGCCCCCTCGGATTGGCCTCCCAGGGGCCTCGGTAAGACAGTTTCCAAAGGTTCTAGCGAATACCTCACACCGGCCGAAGTTATTAAATTATGCAACCCTGTCTGGGGTGGTATATGAATACGTTGTTCGACCGATTCGCCTAGTCTGGGTAGTTGGGCGACGTCGACCTGCAGATTCTCAGGCCCTTGCTTCACCATCGCTAACCTGTTGAGTTCCAGAGGCATCTTCCATTCATATCGATTTGGGTTTTTGTGCACCATATTTTGATCTGCCTCTTCTTCGATCCGGAATTCCCAGCAAATCCTTGACTCCTCGAATACAATGGAATTTCACACCTGGCAAATCTTTCACTCTACCTCCTCTTATTAAGACCATAGAATGTTCCTGCAAATTATGACCTTCGCCTGGAATGTGAGCAAATATATCATGTCGATTGGTCAACCGTACTTTGGCTATCTTACGTTGAGCTGAATTAGGTTTTTTCGGTGTTCTCGTTGAAACACGCAAGCATACTCCTTGCTTCTGGGGACATTGATCCAAAGCTCGAGTACGGTCCGTGCGCCGTTTTTCTTCTCTACCATGACGAATCAATTGATTTAATGTAGGCATCGCTCTTTCCTTTGTCCTTCCCCCCTATTTTTGCCCTATCACTAGTGGTTACTCCCGATCCGAAGCACCCCTTTTCCATTCATAGAGAGATCCAATCGTCAAAATCAATAAAAAGGCCATCATGGACCAAGATCCAAACGGATCAATCTTGTTGGGGGGTACTGCCCAAGGAAAGGAAAAGGTGACTTCCGGATCAGGAATAATAAATAAAATTGAAACAAGATAAAATCGTATATCAAAACGACTTCTGGCATCACCGGAAGGATCGAAACCACATTCGTAGGCCGACAATTTTTCTGGATAGGTCGAACTATTGGAAGCAAATAGAAAAGGAACACCGAGTAAGATCAAAGAAACTAGCGGACTTATCACCAAATAGATACAAATAGGTGCAAATTCTGACATCACCACAGACCACTTTGTTCTTTCGCTCCTTGCTCGCGGAGCGGCATACCGGAAAATAAAAAAGAAGCCCTTATTCGGATTCGAACCGATTAAGCCTATTTCTAAAGGGCAAGAGCGTGACTCTTATTTTGGATGCGCTGAGTTATCTAAGCAATTATTTTATTGTATTTATTTTTGACCTTGTACCCAGGGTTTGGTACACTGAACACCAAGCCAATCTCGATATCCTCACTGAACACAAAAGCAAATTTTCATTTGTGAAATGCGGCTTCACATCACAACCACCGGTGACCGGCCTCGTGAACGCATTCGCTAAAGGCACTACTGGCCTGACTAAACTAATAAAGGGCTTTCTCAATCCAGAATCAAACTTAAGAAATCGAATAAGCCCACTTGACGAGATTAGAATCAAATTCGATTTCTATACGCAATTCTTTCTTTCTAACATTTTAGGATTGACAGGAAGCTTTCTTGCTGTGTGATTCTGCCCCCCACCCCCACTCTGCCAGCAGCCTATGTGTCAATCTATACCCACTACTTTGTTGATCGCTACTTGACTTTGCACGTTCTGGATAGGCGCCCATCCTCATAGAGCGAGGGGTACAAAAGATCAATGAAAAAAGAAGAGCCGAGTGAGCGGGAGGAGCCTTTGTTGCTTATCTCCGAACAGCTGAGTTGAACTAATTGAAGAAAGCACGTCTAGGTGAAGACCAATGAGCGATTGCGACAACTACGGACCCCTTAACTAGGTTTTTTTGAAATACTTACTAATGGGCTTTCAGAAGCTTTTTCACACAAAGAGGGGAGGTTTTTATTCCAACTTGCCAGACGAGCGGACATCTGAGCTCAGCAGCGCATTTACTATTGGGAGATGGACGGGGTATGTGGACCAGGCAGGGACTCTAAAAAAGAAGGATTTTCTTCCATTAGCCGAGGAAAGAAGTAGCAAAGGAATATAGCCCTCGTGAGAGGGTCTTTAGACAAAAGACTGTTAAGGAGAGGAATTAACTCAAACTAGATTTGACTGACTATACTCTCTTTGTCCTCCGCCGGGTTCACCTAATATTAATAACAACTCTAAAGGAAAGGATGATACACGTCTTGGAGTGAAGGACAGAGCACAAAAAGCTTTTTTTTCTGGAGATGGAGAAAAAGTAAGCGGGGTGCTTTATCTCTTCCCTCCCGGTGTCCCCATTAGTTGATATATGGAATTGGAAAGGAATTCCAGATCAGTCAGATTTAAGGTTCGGGTTCGGGATATGGATGGAATCGAGAGGGAAGAAAGAGTCCGGTTTCAGAGGCTTGATCAACTGTGTAATCATGGATCATCAACAAATCCCTAAATGTTTCTTTATACTGTCGCCACGGAAAAGGTTCAGGTAGGGAGAACTCTTAGATTATCAAGTTTTATAAAGCCTTTATGAAAATCCATCTCCACCTATGTTGTGCCCTTCCTCCCAAAGCATTCCGGCATCTGTTATTCCAGGTCTCACCCTGTAAAGCAAAGTCGGGACAAGGGGGAAAGACATGGAATTGATAGGGAACCGTAGCCAAGTGGCTAAGGCATGAGTCTGCAAAACTTCTATTCGTCGGTTCGAATCCGACCGGTTCCTACACCGCCACGACAAAAAAGAAACACATCATCAGCATAAAGAGCATGTGAAGGAGCAACACAACCTCTGGGCACAGAGATGTCTTTAATCAAACCATTACTGCGAGCTGCCAAAAGGCTTCTACTAAGAGCATCTTCAGCTAAACAAAAAATAATAGGCGAAAGCGGATCTCCTTGCCTCACTCCTGAACCTAAGGATTCCCGCTTCCTTCCTTCTCTCACGGATAGATCAAATAGAAGGGGTTTGGCGGTCAGTCGCTCACTATGGCTGTTGCTCTTCTGCTTCCTTTTACTACGAAGGTTTTTAATTACATCTATGTAATTAAAAGGGGCGACACGGTCTACTGTAAACAGTGCGGAACAAGCACGATTTTCAGTAGATTTTTCCAGCACGCCATATTTCTCTGTTTTGGTTGAGCCGGACCAATGGTTTCGCCGGAGTGACCTTCTGACGACCGTACTTGAACCGTCCTTCTTCACAATGGTACCAACTCAGGTCTCAACCCATATCAGTCAGAGACGACTCCTACACCGCTTTCTAAAGCAAACACATTTCGAAGAGTTCCACTCGCCTGAATCAAAGGATGAAATACTAGATTCAGTTGTTGATCGGAGAATTACTATCACTACCAAGAGTTACCGGCCCTTTTCGCTCTTTAATCTTCACCCGGTGAACAACAGACAGGAGCGATGGATCCCAAAGAAGAATTGAATCAACGAGTTTTTCCGGTATGGAGAGGTGTCCAAATGCCATCTTCAAGTGCTCAGGCCCTCAGTTTGGGCATACAAATTATATTTCTTCTATTTGGATTTCATTCTCTAAGAAAATAAAAATTTATTGAAGTTTCAAGCGCCAAATCGTCAATGAAACCTGGTGAACCGGGAGTACTACACCCATTTTCGATTTGAATCGACTGGTCTCCCGAATTCCTCTTCTCCAATAATAATAATAGCTTCAAGCCTTTCCGTGGGAAGAATCGTCGTCGTGGGTTCAATCTTTCTCATCCGGAGTATCCCTAAAGTGGTTATGTCAGTTTTCGGTGGGAAATATTCTAAATCTCTTATAAGTGCAAGCTAGGCGTGTTGATCTGACTAGAAAATTCCTTGGTCAAGCTACTTCGTTCCTTTAGCAGAGAGGCTTTCTCAGGACTGGAACGTAGATCACCTACGAGCATTCGTTCACTGAAGGTTTTATCTAACAACATAGGCATAGGCCTTAGAATATAATAATTATAACTTGGACTAGCCACTTGTAATCCATCGATCAGTGGTTCGAACCACTGACTTAGACCGTCCGTAGACGTAGAGTTCGGTCCTCTATAGACACGAGTTCTTCCATCTTCAATTTTGGTTTTGGGATGGTGCATTTCCCTCTTCAGTGATGGGAGATCTCTTCGCTCGTGAGAAGTCTAAAAGTGAGGATTCTCTTTTCTCGTGTATCACATGAGGAATGGATACTTTATTAGATCTGGATTCGCTGGTTGCTCCAGCCTTTTTAGTAAGCATAGGTTTCAGTAAGTGAATTAATCTAACATCACATCGGGTAGAACTCTTGGTTAGGACCAGGAGATGGGGGTTTCAATAAGTATATAGCTCCAGTGCTCGTTTCAACCAATTCGTATGCATCAGCCTAAGAAACATGCCATAATGTATCCACGAGCATCCCAACCTCTGTGGAAAGGGTTCAAAACTATACGAGAGTCAAGAATATTTCAAAGCGAAGCGCATCAACGAGTTTCCAAAGGGGGACAGGGCAGATAGAAAAAAGAATGTAATTACAGGCCAGGACCTTTGAAGGCCTAAGCCCGTCTTTTGATTGAATACAATTACATAACGAATGAATTCGGGCAAAGACAAAGATACCGATCTCTATCTCCTATTGTGGTGGGGTCTGCCATCCCCCTTTCGCTTCCGAGTCAGCAGCCTCATCCACGACGGACGACTGTATCTCCTAAAAACTATGACTATGATTCAAGGTGGGCCCAAATGGGAGCTCAGCTATAATTAGGCTCTTAAGCGCACTAACTCCTATTCTGGCTATTCCCACTTGGAGCGCGGGCAAACCACTCCTTTATTAGTACTAAAGGGAATGGCTGCTACCGTGAGCAAGAACTAGAATTCTTATATATAAATATCTCCTTAACAAGTAAGCAAGTAAACTACCTTAAGCAGCGTTTTCAACTGTTATGACTGAGAGCTAGGGAGAACAATCCCTCCATTTCTAAAGCAAGCAGGGGAGCTAGACTCGCTCGACTGAAAGGAACGAAGTAGCTTGACCGCAGGCGCAGGGAAAAGAGAGGCTCGATAGAGATGAGACAGAGTCGAAGAGCTACTCCGAAGGAGTGGTATCAAGCCTGCTCGTAGCTCACCCGTAAAGTATGCAATATTACATATTGTAGTAGGAGCCTCTTACTCCATCCGAAGAGGAGAATCTCTATTAAGCTTTCTTTTTCTTCTCAGCCCAAGTTCAAAGACAGCTCGCTCAGTCGAACTTCGAATCCAATAAATCCAATGTATCATAGAAGGATAACCTGGGAGTTAGGGTAATCTGGAATATTACAACGGTTCAGCAAAGACAGGTTAGAATGGTAATATAGATAGGTAGTTTGCTCACGAGCTGCAATCAATAGAAAGGGATCCACCCTAAATAGAAAGAAGAGGATAGGATCCACCTGAAGTAGTAAAGTCCCAATCAATGGAAGATGTGGACTCTCTCCGACCTGCGAGCCATGAAGATTGAATATGTGGAGTTCAGAAGTGGAAATCCATTAGTGGCATGAGAAGAAGTAGGTAGGGACGGGACTGAGGGAAGTAATTCCAGGCAAGAGAGCCAATCTGGGAAATCCTCCCGGTAGAAGCGAATAGACAAAGGAGAGGAATTGATTAAATCGACCGTTAGGGAGATTAACCTGCGGGTTGAGACAGAGTCGAGGAAGGAAAAAAAAGCTTATGATGAGCATCTATTTGAGTCGATCATTTCCAAGATCTAATTAAAGTTTTTTCTTATGTAGTGGAAACGCCTTACAATCTGAAGTTTTACGCTTAAGGGAAGAAATGTTCTTGGTGGATACAGGACTTGGGACCCCTATAATTTGTATGCAAGATGAGCCTACAGGAGTGCCAATCAACCGAGCCACCAGGTTTGAGAATAAGGAAGGTGGGATCTACAGATGTAGTGGCTGGTGAACCGCTTCTTCTTCTTCCACGAAGATTCAGACAAAAGCGAGCTTGGATGGAACTGAACAAGATTTGGCGAACGAATACAAAGGTAAAAGGCTTTATTATTGTATTGAGAAAGTAAAAGGAGGTTATTCAGTAGCCATAGCAGGTTTCATTACTTTTCTTCCATTCCGTCCTATCAAAAGTAAAAGGATATCAAATGATCGATTCACCATTGAGAGAATTCACCCCAAAAAGACGAATATTGTGGTATTCTAAGGCAGATCAAACAAGAACTTGATGAGCCTGACGAAAATAAAAAAGAGCACTTTTTCCAGCCCTCTATTTACATAGCGAAGAAAGGCAAAGGCTCTTGCTCGAATGCGTGACTGCGGCGGGCCTATCGCCCCGGCACGGCACTCTCAAATTCATATTGGGTTGAGCAAGAATACTGCGACTAGGAAGACGAAGAATGGAATTGAGAGCATAGTCTCAATAAAAAGAATTGAAAACCAACCAACGAGTGGCGGATTTGGATGGAGTCTCGCAGAAGCAAATCCTTAATCTATAGGGGCGAAAGCGCGCTACAACTAGCAGCCCCTTTCTTATTATTAGGTTGATAGGTTGCTTGAGCAAATCCTTAAATCGTGGGAGGAAAGGGCAGAAAAGTGAGCCCACCCCAGGCAAACCTACTTCTCGTTATCTTGTTCCTGGTCAAGCTCCCGTACCCGCTCTTTACTCCAATCCTCCCCATCGAATTAAAGTAAGGTAAGGAGGGGCCACTATCAATTGAATAAGCGTATCAAAGAGAATTAGGTCTAGCGCCCCATCGAGAAAGAGCAATAGAACAAGGTGGGAATAAGATATAACAAATGGGTAGGACAACCAAGGTGAATTCAATGGCTTTATGAGAGAATCGGTATACTTTCTTCGTAGGCAGGCCCAGCGGTATCCAATCGGCGGAACAAAGGAAACAAAGAATGGGGGATCAATTTTAGAGGAAGATCTAAGTACCGAGAGGGAAATGGAGCTCGAATCCATATCATTCTCCACGCACATACGATTCGTTAGCAGCGACCTTACCACGCATCATTACCACCAGCCATTTCACTCGAATATGTAGTAAGCAATATCCTTCGCAACTAGAGGATAAATATTAGAATTTTCCTTATCTTTCTTGGCATCAACAACCTTAAGAACCATAGGTGCACCAACCGAGGCAGAGATTGGAGTGCAGTGACCGTACCCGAGATAGATCTGAACCGACGGTTGCGGAGAATAGGTGCAACGGGGAATCATGGGAATAACGAGAGGGTACGTAGGGAACATGGCTGACCAAGCTCCTTTTTCTAAGGATTGAAAAAGGAAATCACTAACTGCTTTGTCTTCCCTTCCCATGGAAAATGAATCCTATCAAAGGCTTGTTTGCTAACACTAGCCCTATCTGCAGATTGGCCTGTTTAGCTTGTTTACTTATATATATAGTTATCTTCCTTACCAATCAAGGAACAACTACGGAACCAGGACACAGGCTTTGTGAGACTTCCTTAGTGAGCTTTCAGGCAACAAAGGATAGTTCAGAACACCCTTACATTAAGAGTTATGATTATACTGTTTGCGAAGACAGGCTTGCTTCCCTGTTTCGGGGATCGAGACCGGGTTCAGAGTTCAGATTTAACCTTAAAAGTAAAAGAGGAGGGAATTAATCCATTCAAGCGCAGGAAAGAATTCCTATGTAGGGCATCTCTTCTCTATCCAACTGCCATTTGTATTTGTACGGTTAAACTCTACGCTATAGCCTTTCTCTCTCACCACCCTATCTGTTTGGTTATTCCCACGCCCAGCCGTACTCTAATGCCCCTATCCTCCCAAACTAGTACTCATCAATAAATCTTATCCCTTCCCTATATCTGTTGGTTGAACGGAATGCCATGCCCTAGTTGTTCGGCTAGTACTGTACGATGTGAACTCTGAGCCTCTCTGTCTTATCTCCCACCCAGCTTACCTACCACTAACACCTCGCTAGCTAGTAGCTTCTATGCCAGTGCCAGGATCAGAAGCAAAGGTAGAGGCTGAGGCAGCAGAAGTGAAGGCAGCGGGAAAGATACTTAATCGAATGGACTTTGTTGACACTGACTATGCAAACTAGAGAATATGAAACAAACTAGGCTAGTAAACTGGATGGTAGGTTTCGTCCGGCCTTGATCCAGAGCCATTCGTTGATCCTGAATCACCAGCATTCGTTTAAGCAGCACCGCCATCTCACCAATAGCGGGATAGGCAACTGAAGAGAAAGCAGCAGCATAGCATCATATATAAGTGCGTATTTGCCTCCCCCCCCTTTCAAGAAGGGTGTGGATATGGTCTATCGCCTGAAGGTGCTGCCCTTTCGGGACAGGATGAACTCAACCTCCGTGCCCAGCTAGGAAGGGGGGATTCATTCATACTTATTACTGAAAGTCCAAGCTTCGGATACCCACAGGCAAAGTCATAGTCAAACTCAAAGGCGTATAACCTATCTCTAGAAAGCCAAGTTTCACTTGCTGTTCTTAAGTGGATCTACGACCCAGCAATCAAACTCCTGCGCTATACGGCTTGAGCGCGTTGCGCCCTATGTTTTCTATTATCATATATAGAGAGTCGTGTCATTGCGTAGAGAAATGGCCACTAAGAGAGTCTTTGAGATAGCTTTTCAATCCACAAAGCGGCGGGACCAATGAGCCTACATAGCACCCACTGGCATTTATGTCGGGTCGTAGTCCGGTATCCTTCGGGCGCTGTAAGAAAGAAGATGCTATGTCTCTGTTCTCATTCCCCATGAACTACGTGATAGAACCAGCCTTACTCTATAGGGGAGCTAGCTCCGTACTTCATTTCATCATCTTTCAATTAAGTTGCTGTAGCTGCTTTGAGTTCAACTCCTGGTTGAAAAAGCTCCATTTTTCCTATTCCTTTGCATTTCCATCCCAAGGATATGTGTTACCGACCCGGGATCTTTCATCTCAAATGACATTTCTCTGTAAATAAGGAAAGAAAGGCTAGTCCTACTGACACTGAACCTGGCTGGGGACATTCCACCAAGGATGTTTTCCCCCCTTTCTCTCTATAGTGCCTCTGTGCTTGACTTCTCTCCCCATCACCGGAGTCTCTGGGTACTGTAACAGCCAGACTTTTGGGCTTGCTGGCTATTTGCTTAACACGACGACCAGAGAACCGAACCGGCGTGGCGCTGCTGGATGCTTCTGATCAATAGAACAAGAAGAGGAGTCAGCCAAAAAGAAAGCCCACCAAAAGTAACGACCACCAAGATAGGCATAGTAATTAGATCTTTTGATCACCCATTTTTGGACAACCATTTTGGGGGGCTTCCGCCTTACACACGGAAGATTGGATTGCCTGAATCACGAGTCTTATATACTGTGTTACGATCACCTCATATTGATAAAAAGTCCAGAGAACAATTTGAAATGGAAATCAAGAAAGAATTTTTGGTCATAAAAACAGAAACGCATGAATTGCGCAAGAAGTTCTTTCGGTTAAAACGCCGTGCGACTCGGAGGACATAAGACTTCTTGGTCAAGCCAAAAAGATTGCCGACTGGATGCTCCTACCCCACCATGCCTGGCCCTTTCTTTACCTTACGAAGAAAGAGGAGGTATGAAGCGTGGGAAAGAATGCAAGAAGTGTATGATACAACAGGTAACCTTAAGGAGTGGCGGCAAACCTCTTGATTGATCAACGCGAGTGAACTGTGCTTAGACGCTTCGTAAAACCGCACCGATCTACGAGAGGAGCTGATAGATGAGTAGGCTTCCCCTTTCGATTCACGGAATGTGATCTGGGACACGATGGGAGTTTGCGTGCCTCGGTAGGAAAGAGATCACCGGAGTATAGCACAAGATCGCCTTTTCTTGCTGCCATGGGGTCGACCTGTGAACAAGGTAAACCCAATGGGAACCAAAAAACGGGGGGTACCGCATTGGGCAGAAGACGATCCAAAAAGCGGAGGCTCACCCAGCTGAAGGAAGGACCTTTGGAAGCTTACCTTCTTATTAAAAGGGGAAAGGGGGTGAGATAGGCAAGAGGTAGCTTGCTTCCAAGCCGGCCCGGCCGCGAGGAATCAAGAGATCTTTGCCGGTGCTGACTTGGATCTCGGGTGACGGAATAAGTCGGCCAGAAGCGACGAGCAGTCGCGGTCGAAGCTCGGGCTCTAGCCGATAGGCTAGCAGTAAGCTTGGCTACAGCGAAGCGCTTACCAAGCACGAAGGAAAGGGCCTTCGCCACTTGAGCCGTATGCGGGGGAACTCGCACGTGCGGTTCTTAGGGGGGGAGAGCTAGTAGGAGCCATCCCATCCCAATAGCGTATATTTGGAGCTCAATATGAAATCCTATTTTCTTGCAAGACCCGTTCGGATAAGGGAAAACTCCAGAGATTGCTTCGAAGTAAGATCCTTGCCTTGACCTTTTCCTGAACCAGAACCGGGGTAGGGTTAGAGGTTTCATTCGGGACTTTACCCACCCCCCTCACTCCCCCTTTTTCAATAAATAAGCCCCGCTACCTAAGGGGCCCCTCTCTGGTAAGGAAGGAAACAAAATCATCTTTTCTCAATTTTATGACAAATCCGGTCCGATGGCTGTTCTCCACTACCTGGTTGTTGCCACCTTTACTCTTAGGAAGCTATAGCTATGTTCTACTTCATTTCTACTTTACTGGGTCACAATGGTCTTTTTGGGGAAGTCTTTTTGAAAATACAGGGGGCTCTCCTTTTTAGAACCCTCGCCTTTGGCCATTTAAGCATGAATTACTCGAGTGGGCAGTCAACTTCTTCACTCCACTGTTCGTTTATTTCTTATTTCCTCGGATCATCTACCCTCAAAACGGTGAGATGGATCCTTCAAAACGGTGAGATGGATCCTGACGATGTAAACTTTCCATGGTCAATGTATATTCAGTTACAAACCTGGAATCCGTTTACTGTCGTGCAGCTGCTGCTCAAGCAGGTAAAAAAAGTATATATATTTTGAAATCCTGTAGGAGAGTAGCCAAGGTCAAAGGGTTATCTGATGATCAGTTGTTGAGTCGATTCCCATTGGGGAGACTGGGCTTTAAGGATGAGGGGTCTGATAAGCTAAGGATCTTTGCGATCCCGAACGCATTAAGCAAGCTCTTATGCGTCCGGCCCATGATTGGTG
>JARWIR010000201.1:50000-60000 GCA_029959085.1 Nemophila menziesii | reverse complement strand
GGACTTCGCGGTAACACAGCAGCAAGTATTCGGAAAGGGGACAGGCTGCAGCAATGACAGTCTAACTAGGACCGTTAAGAGTTTCTTTTCGGATGGCAGAAGTAGCTGACTGAGAGTTAAGACGGAAAGAAGCTAAAAAGAGTTTGACTATGGATGGATGAACTGAAGCCGGAATCGTCTTCTGCTACAACAAGACAAGGTGAGATAAGGGACGGAGAAGCTTTCTCGCTCCTACCGGAGAGACGCTGGGAATGATTGACCTTAGGATTCAAATAATAGCGCATGCATAATGGCAGTACTCCTTCCCATTTCTTCTTTGATTCTTTTATTGTAATAATGCTTCTCATCTAGCTTCCCCTCGTAGTTTCTTTCCTCCTAATAGGCCAATCGTTACCGCTCGTTCTGTAGTTTAGGACTCAACATCTTATTTCCTCTCTCGAACGGGGTTAAGGAGGAGCATAGATAGGTACTGAAGCAGCTAGTTAAGAAGCATAACAAGGCTTTAAGAGGAAGTAGTAACTACACATCTGAATCTATTAGTGAAACCATGTGCTAAGACTTTGACTATGGTTAGAAGATCTAAGGGCTTAAATCGAAGCTAACAATGCCAATGGTACTAGTTCGCTAGGTTCATGCCATAAACGAGATTGACCCAGAGTGTAAGCGTAACCGGTCTTTCTGGTCTTGTTCGCGGGCGAAAAGGAAAAGATTAGTGCCTTGGGAGAGGATGGACCAAATCAGCTTCTTGACCCGCTCGAGCGCTCAAAGCGTTGATCAGTTGTATTGGACTTCTTTCCTTGGCAATAAGGGCTTGATTGGCCCATAGCACCTTCAGAAGATTTCTTTTGTAAAGAATGAGATAAGGCAAAAAGAATGAGATAAGGCAAAGGATAAAGAAAAAGGTCTATTCGCGTAAAGAGTTAACTATCTGACGAGGCTAACTAAACGCTTGAGAAATACATCCAGAGAAGAGAGAATACCTTTATCTTCCGAAGCCAGGAAAGTTGCTAAAAAGACTAGGGTGAAGCTCTTAACGGCCTGGTTTGAAAGATGAAAGAGAAGATCTGGTACTTCTATTCTGATTCTATTAAACAACCAGCTTCTTACTAAGAGATTAAGAAAGTAAGTGTAACTCCTAACTACCAGCTTCCTAGCTGACTTACTTGCCTATTCTCTTCCACGCGTGGATGTACATCTATAAGGAGAGAGTTTTCATTCACTGACCAGACTTCCACCCACCCTTTCTCCTTGCCTTACTTCTTACACGAAGGGGACCAGGTTCAGAGAAAGGATTGATTCAATATAAGGAGTGGGAATCTTCTTCGCTCCAATGCCCACGCTTAGCAACAGAGCTGAACTGTCCTGGTTGTCCTCGCTTTAGATGAGTGCCTTCTACCCGTTAATGGCAGATCTCGGTCTGATCTAGCTGTCTAACCGAAAGACTTAGGTTTTTAAAAGCCCATGCCTTGCTGCAGCAATGGCAACAAGGAGAAGAACCTTTCCTGCCCTTAAGAGTGAATCTCTTTGCCACTAAGCGAGCACTGGACCCCTTTAGAAAAGCCTTATTTTGATTCGCAAGTCTTAGAGATGGGCCAACACTTTTTTCTTATTAATTATCCATCCATCCCGGATGTGCTTTTTTTTAATCCAATGTTTACCAATGAGAATTCAAATAGTAAAAGACGCTGTTAGTCACAGAGCCTTAGACCCGATCCGCTGTAACTAAAAGCGCTCTTTCTGGAACACGGAACTCCGCCCCCAGGCGGTCCTAATTCGATCCAAATTAGCTTACTTGAAATACTCTGTGCTCTACCCTTATCAAGTAAAAAAGCTGTTTTAAGCGTATATAATGAGCTTCTAATTCATTTGTTGACCTCAACAATCTATCTTGAGACAGAGCAGTCGTAATGTAGGTAAGCAAGCAGTCTCCAAAACGACAACGGAAAAGGAAGGAAAGAAATAAAATACACTAGAGAGATGGTGAACAGGCCTTCTAGGCCGCTACAATGCCCTTTCGGTACGTTCTTTCAAGAACCTTTATCCTGTACAAGCCGGGGTCAACCGCTTAGCTCGAGATGCGCTTTGAGTACCCTGATTGGTGTTCTTACCAAACAAAGGCTTTCTTATTTAAAAGAAGACAAGGTTTCCCGGGCGGATGGGAAATGTCAAGGCTCGAAGACCTCTGGGACATGGAACAGTACTTTAATTAAGGCTGTTCGTGCCCCTTTTGACGACCAAGTCACAATGGCAACAATGTATCTTTCTGGGGATACGAAGCAGTGGTGGCGGACGCGATATGAGGACGTGCTGGAAGGCCATTGCGAGATCAACGCCTGGGAGGAACTAAATAGGAAGCTCAAGGAAAGGAGCAGTTCCTGCCTGGGAACGTTGCATGGCTCACACGAGAGTCCCTAATGCGGATCGGTATCGAGATAGCAGCTCGAGGAATCCCTGTATCAAATAGAACTCCCTTCCGGGATGGGACTGAAGAAGCTTCCAAAGCAACGACTTCTCTTGCTGCTGGTTGAAGGCTTCCTTATGATCTATTCATTCGAAAAGAGAGATATAGATCAGGCCGCTAGTGAACTGACTTCTCTTACGGTGTAACCGAACTAAGTACATTGTCCATCTCCTATCTATCACTAAATCAATTAGTCTTACTACACCGCTATGCTAGCTTGTACCTTTGCTCTTCTTTGGCTTTTGCTATAGGCCCCTATATGGGAAACCCCAATTTCAGTTAATAGAATGCTCTCGATCAAGAGAAAGCTTCTATCTCCTATCACCAGACTGATAAGGAGAGGGGGCTAGGGCTCATTGTGAGTGGTTCAACTCCACTCCCACTCATACCTATGCGAAAGGCAAGCCTTTCTCTCAGACGATCTCTTGTTTAGGTTAGTTTATCATCCTGATGATGAACGGTCTACTTCTACTACTGGTATGAGAGGAATCGAACCGGTACTTCGCCCCCTTCCCTTACCCTTCCTTGTCTTATCATCAGAGATTGAGATAGAAGATTTTCTAATAAGAGTCGGATCTCTACTTGTCCCTGCACCCAGATCCGAAGATGCACCTTCCCTGCCTTACTCTTCCACGTGTGAGATTGCCGGTTGTTGAAGTTTGGCTGATCTCAAAGATATGAATGACGAGGCTTACTTGGTTTGCTATTAGGATTGAGATTATCTGCTTTCTCTTCGTGGCTTCTTGCCCGACCCCATACAGAGGAGCTTGGACCGTACGCACCTTTCCTTCCGTTGAACGAATGGCAGTAAGCCAGGCGTCAATGAAAGAGGGTTGTGGAGGTGTGCCTAGGTGTATGCTCAAACTTGATATCATGAAGGCATATGACTCCATACAGTGGCTATTTATTATAAAGTCATTGCTTGCTTTCTTTCAGAACCTCAGTTTTTACATTGGATTGAGCTGTGTGTTACAACACCTGCATACTCAATTGCTATTAATGGACAGCTGGAAGGTTATTTTGAAGGAGCAAGGGGAATTAGACAAGGGGATCCAATATCACCCTATCTATTTGTGATCTGTATGGAAGTTCTATCTCAGATTCTTCAGAGAATAGCCAATTCAAACAGTTTCCAGTTTCATCCTAAATGTAAAGCAATGAAAATGAATCACTTGATGTTTGCTGATGATTTATTGGTATTTTTCAAAGCCCATAAGGACACTGGCTAGGATAATCAAGGAGGCTATGGATCTTTTTGCGTTGATCTCAGGGCTAAAAATGAGTCCTGAAAAAAGTGTTATTTTCTATGGAGGCTGCAGTGTGAGCTTGAAGAATGAAATGTGGGAGGAATAAGTAAGCTGGGAGGCAGAAGCCATGAATACCCCCAAACTTACCGGATCTCAAGGAAATCCAAGTTACCGATGCTGGAACGAGAGGATCAAGAAAAAGGCAAGTATTTGCAGCCAAGAAGAGACTCGGGGTTTCCGCAGGTTAGTCTGCCGTTAAGACGGGCTTTTCTGAAGTTTTTATCTTTCAATCCGCCTCAACACGGGCAAGATGCTATTGCTTTGAGACTAGCAAGGATTAGCATACTCCCAGTATTCTACCCCTTGCCGACAAGAATGGTACCTGAGACAGTCAGCAATTGCTTCAGAGGAAGAAGCGGTGAGACAAGAGATGCGAAACTTGAATCGTTCGTTTCTTCTTGATAGGTGTGTTGCAAGATCCGCTGTTCTTCTTATGTCTTATAGCTGATGTCGCAGATAAGCTGTCAGACTGCCATGCCGGCAGGTTGGAAGATGCTGGTTCTCAAGTAATTGAGCGGATACCTCCCCTTAGCAAGCCAGCGTAAAGGGATTCCCTTATTTTCTTGGTGCGGGGAATCAAAACCTTTTTTAAAACTGTGTTCCTAGTCTCACTCCTCTGTTCTTGTAAATTCTTGGCCAATGGCAATGCTGGTCAGGTCTCTTCCATCTCGCTTCTAAACGCTTTCCTGCGATCAACGATAGATGGATCTGCTGCTAGCTCTAGCCCGTCCTAGGGCGTAGTCAAGGTTGAAATCAGAGAAATCCCCTTTTCCTAGGCAGCTGTAGGAGGTGATAATTCGGGACCATACTCTAATTCTTTGTGTTCAGCGGACTCTACTCCACCAAAGAAAAGAGACGAATGAACTACTCTAAGTATCCATTTGGGAGCTAGAAATGCTATTTTTTTCAAAGAGGTAGTTTAGTAAGCTTCATTGCTCCAACCTAGTAAAGGGGCTTTGATGCCCTTTGTATAGGTTGGGTTGCTGGATACGGGATCCTCGTAGTAGGCTGGACCAACATCCAGCCGAGAGAGGGCAGTCTTTAGAAACAAGAGGTTGGGAAAGCAAGAGAACGCTTCGCCTTTTCTTATCTTCTTCCCGCCCTAGGAGTAGGAGTAGCAAGAGCCCCGAGAAAGCGAGAATTTCCGAGGACTAACGGTAACTAAGCGCAGTATAAGACGGAACAACGTATGAGCGTAAGCTATAGAAGGGCAGCGAAGGGAAATCGGCCACTAGTTACAAAGCTCCAATAAGGTATCGAGAGGGCTATCACAGTCAGGTGCGAAGCAATTAGCCCTATTCCTATTTAGGGAGTTGAGGCGCAAAATGGCTTGATGAACCGTTCCGTTCGCCACGCACCGGCCCCATTCACTTACTTCTCGTAGAGGCTGTAAGTACACAGTGCCCCACAACTATGAATAGTATAGTGGGGTTGAAAGACAAGAGTTTTTCCGGAACGCAGTCCGAGATAACCGTAACCGTGTATATAGAGAAATATATCTTCGATGCTGTCATTTCGAAATGTCCGCTTCAACCGCTGTTTCACCTCCCAAAGAGCAAAGTTGGCTTGATGAGCGCAGATGAGGAAGCGGGAGCAATAAAACCAATAATATCTTTCTTGTCCTTCTACTTAAGGGGAAAAGAGAAGCGCTTTTGCTACGGAGAAAGCGAACGGTCAGCGCGAAGGTTTCAAGACTTAGCCGAGCGTTAGCGAAGCTAGATTCTCATAGCGAGGCGCTTCGCTAACTCGAAGCGCTGTAGTAGCGCCGAAGCCCTATGTGCTATAATGCTGAGCCAAGGACGCTCCGCCTTATCTATAGAAGCAGTCAACTGAGTTCTGAACGAATTAGCTCCTTGGTAATAGCTCAATCTATAGATAGAAAGCCCTATGATGGGAAACTACCACGTTAGGTTTGGAGAGAGATGGGACCGGTTATATAATAGGAGAAGAAGATGCAAGCTTTTTCTTTCAATAGCCGGCCAAATGACTACAGGATCATAGGTCTACTCTACCTCAATTCACCATTTCGAACCTTATACAGAAGGTTTTTCCGTACCAGCTCCTTCTACCTATACCGCAGTTGAAGCACCTAAAGGAGAATTTGGTGTCTTTCTGGTCAGTAATGGAAGCAATCGTCCTTACCGTCGTAAAATAAGAGCACCTGGCTTTGCCCATTTACAAGGACTCGATTCTATGTCCAAACATCACATGCCAGCAGATGTGGTCACCATCATAGGTACTCAAGATATTGTGTCTGGAGAGGTGGATAGATAGGACTACTAGTTGCTCGATCAGGACCCTAGCTTTATTGCGAGCCAAAAACCTTGATAGATTCCCCTTCCCCTTCCCCTTCTATCCTCAATACTAGAGATGAACGAATTCCATACGCCCGATCGAAGAATTTTTATTCTGTTGTTGGTGTTGAAATTTAATGAACGCGGAGCCAACGAGTTCAGTCGAACAGCCTATATAGTAAATCGAAGTGGAAGAGCCTTTCGTTTCGTTTAGAGTTGTTTAAAACGAAAGGAGCCACCACAGCTGTATGCACAATGATTGGATTTTGGTGCATACAGCTGCGAATCTAAGTGCGTAAGCCCCTTTAGAGTAGAGATAGGGGCGGGCCATTGAATAAATCGAATCAAAAAAGAAAAGAAAAATGCAGCTGAAAGCAACGAAGATAGAGCTCTGAAGGTGCCAGGTTCCTGCAGGAGAGGACTCTAACTCATGCCAATGGAAGCAGTTTCAAGGGATGAACATGCCCATCTGCCTTTCTGACCTGCCTGCATACTTGGTAAGATTGGATGTGAAAATGGACTAAGGCTTCATCTACTTATTATTCAAATTGATCTCCATCCGTCTTATTTCACTCACTGATTTCTTACGGTTGCTTCTCATATTCTGGTACTTATGATCCTGTAGGTTAGGTCCCTAAGGGAAAAAGAGTGGAATCGCTTTTCTTTTATACTATTCTATTGTTGCGGCTTCTGGTTGTTCATGCTAAACTTTTCAAACACTCTGAGTAGCCCAATGGACAAAGCCCATTTATGAGTTCTTGTCTTGCTCTCGTCACCCCTTGGTTGCCAATGTTGTCATTTCCTATGACAAAGCAGTATGGTACATGGAATATCCCGTATCTCACCTTATAGGTGCTAAAAAAACGATAAGCTTTGCAAAGAAACTAGTATCCCCAGGAAGTATGAACAAGCAAGTTATCAAGTTTGAAAACTGTTCTGTCAAAGGCCACGCGAATCAACACTTTTCTTCGCCTTACCGCGGCCTCTTTGAATCAAACCTAAAGGCGAATGGGCGGATCGAAGAGCTTAGTTGAAGACTAAGGCTGGGTGGTACCTCCCCTAGTTTTACATCTAAAACAGGACTCTTAGGTCCATTGTTCGCGCCTGTAACACCATATTCTTCAAACCATAGGCTTCTACTACTACAGGAGGAGAGGAGAGGAGAGGAGATTCACCTAAAGGCCCATTTGGTGAAGTAATCGGTAGCTACCAAAAGAAAGGCATTCTCTTGGTAGAAGAAGGAGATTACAGGCTCGGGATCTTCTAGATTAGGGATCAAAGTACCAAGCGGGCAAGAACGCACCGATCTGTAGTACACCTCAGGAGTCGGCGGAGAAGAGTTCCAACTAGGCAAGTCGTTCCTAGCCAAAAAGTAGGTAGCCCCGCGAAACTTCTTATTCCGGCTAACTACGACTACTCAGGAATTGCGGCGTTTCCGCTGTTGGAAGAACAGGGATAATCACCTGTTGTCTCTTTCCTGACCCGAAAGATGCCCACAATCGGATGCTAGTCTCTAAGTCCCTGCTTTGACTGCGGTACCTTTTTTTAAATCCATAGTTTACCCTTGCAAAGACAAAGACCAGATTTGTCCCACCCGGGGATCTGACCCCTCCTCTAGGATTCGCGCTTTAATAAGCTCACTCGTGCCATTTGACCTCGTCCTAGAAGATTCATACTAAGCTCGACGTCCCTTCTTTTCTTCTAGCACAACTGTGCGGATATGAACTCACCAGAAAGAGCGGTAATTGCTCCAACAGCTGGTTACACATGTAACCCCCCCGGAGGTATAGCCGGTGAAGGCCAACTTAAGTACTGACCTGGCTTACTTATACTTAATAGGCTTGCAGAGGAAAGGCCTAGCCAAGAAGAAGATCAGGGCCATCAGGCTTCGATTCGCCTCTCTTTCAGTGGAAGTTGAGCTCGTCGGATCTGCTGCCCGTGACGTTAGTGATCGTTGACCTCCTTCTTATTGCTATCTGTGACGTCGAGTGAGATCAGCGGTCTGGCAGGTCCTTGGACGCTGGCCCTTATAGTATAGTCTACTCGGACCTCTACTATGGCTAGAGCTATCCGGAAAAAAGAAAACTCGTTTTCGCACCTGCTTGCTAGTGAGCTATCGTTCTCTCATCGCTTTCAATCGCCAATGACACTCAAGCAATCTCGTTCTACATACTAATCTTTATCTTCTTAATGAAAGAAAGAAGCATTTCGCTTGGCTTCTCATGTTAGGGCGCAAGACTGGCCGCTAAGGTAGAAGTCGCATCTACGAATGGGCCTCTTTCCTTTGTTTTAAGACAAGTTACGGAACTGAGAGGAAAGGACCCTAGCGCTGGTGTGAAGATGTGTCCATTTCTTTTGAGTATAACTGATGTCGGTCTCTAGTTAGTATGCTAGAGGGATACATCAGTACAGGGTTGTGGCACATTAGGAAATCCCAGGATAGAGACTGAACTTCACAGGTTAAGCTCTATTCAATGCCGTTCTCCTGCTGTATGTTTTGGGATTTGTGTTACCCGGAACCTCTCATAGCAGGTTTAGAAATGTAAAAAAGTACTGATGGGTCCAGGGCCTGAAAAGAGTCATGGAAATCCACGGTTATACTTCATATTTGATAGAAATTGGATGAATGATATAAGAGTCACAAGTAATGCGGCGAAAGATAGGACTCACCGGTTCTGGAGGAACCATCTTGGAGATATCTTGAACCACCTGAGAAATTACATTCCCTGCTGAAGGCTCGTCAGAAGATCCTTCCTTCTCGAGCACCTTTTCGAGTGTAAACCCAGCCGAAGTTCCGGGTCGACCACTAGGAATCAAAGAAGGATCCAGCGCAGCGCCACAACGGGCTCGGTCGATGCTGGTGCTGGGAGATCGCCCTCCTGAAAGAACATAAAGAACATATGGAAAAGAGATGGCCTTGAGCCTGTTCCGGGTTCTATTCATTAATAAAGAGGCCAGGTCACTGAACTTAGAGTAGGAAATTCCAGTGAAAGCTTCATCCTAAGAAGACTGAACAAGAGCAAGAACATCGGTCATTCATTCCGGCTGCTGATTCAATTCCTTTAAAACAAACAGTCTTGCATAGGGAAGGAAAATCTACAGGCTTCGAGGGATCTCCGTCTTCCTACTTTGATTCAAGAACCACAGGTTAGAGCCTTTCTACGCTAGTTAACATAGTAAGTAAGAGAGTGAGTTCACCATTTAGAACAATCCCCAACTCCTTCTTAAGCGCTTTCGGGAAAGTCAGGGTGATTATCCGATCGGGGAAGAAGTTTCTACTATTGCTATGACTGGCAAGCAAACAGGGAAGACTAGAAAAGAGACAACAGCCGCTTTAGCGGGGGAATATGAGATAGCGACTTTACTTATTGACCTTCATGGGTGTCTGCATCTCATGTCTCATTTCTAATTGAGAACATTCTGAACCCTCACGATATGACAGAAAGATGCCACCAAGCGCGAAAGAGTATCGACATCGACCTCAGCCTGCCTAAGGAAATGGAATCGGGGATCAACTTCTCGCTTCAAGATAGAATGCCACTAGATCACTGACTGAACGACGAGGAGATAGAAGACAGGATGTTACTACTGCTCTCCTACGGAAAGAACTGGATTGTACGAGTATCGATAAGTAGATTCGGGATGGGAATAGAGAATGCATTTGATCCCTTAGAGCACATCGTTACCTACATAGAACTCAAAGTGTTAAGCAAATAACCTTTCCAGCTGGTAACAGCTTATAGCACTTACAGCCGTTAAAGCAGTTATAGCTGAGAAGGCTATATTCATTCTGTTAAGGACCTGCCTTGCTAACTCTCGGATTAGTCGTATTAATACCTGCCTTCTTACCTTTCCTAATCCTCATGGAATGAATTACCCTAAGCAGTTGGAGTGTCCTTTGCTGCTTTTGATTAAGAGGCATTTTACAACCAGTTTTC
>JARWIR010000201.1:12500-35000 GCA_029959085.1 Nemophila menziesii | reverse complement strand
CTGCTGGCCGGGCGAATCGAAGTTCTCTTCCGGTCAACTGTCCACCCAGTCAAGTGCAAAAAACACAGTAGAATCACGCAACGCACGCTGCTGGTGTGCTTCCTGCTCGCGAGGAAAGAAAGAAGAGCGACAAGGTTAAGTTAAGATTTGACTGTTTGCAGCATGGGAGCAGATTACCCAAAAAATCCCTGGGAACAATGAAAAAAAAAAAGATATCTCGGTAACGAAAACTATAGGGGGCTGTATTGGCGAGATCCAACGGTGAACTGCTGCCCAAAAGAAAAACCGCCAGGAAGTCCGAGGACCTTTAGTACTGTACTCTACCCCCGAACCAGCAGCCTTCGCGCCAAGCAAGACCGCCCTTGTCCCTTTCCTTTCTCCATTCCGCCTCCTTCTTTGCTTTGTTCCAATAGAGTCTAAGGCAAAGTGGTTCGTATGCCTACTTTACCTACTTGACGAAAGGGAACGCACTTTGTTTCGTTTCCGGGTTTATGGATTGGATTCAGTCAGCGTCACGACATAATCAAAAGGAAGGAGTGACGCTTTGGTTACCGGCGAACGCTTCCAAAGGCGACCCTCTCGACTTTCCGGCTGTTTCCGTCATTGAAGTAGCCTTTCGTCGCCCTACCAAACGAAAGAAGTCACTATCAAAGAGCTCGCCCTATTGAAGTACCAAAGGTGCGCTCAGCCCGGTGACTAAGAAGGTTTGCCCTTGAATTGAAGTGATGAGGTCGCAAAGAGGGAAGCTCCTATTGACTAAAGGTTGGTTCTTCGCTTTCCTTTAGAATGAAAGTTGCTATGAAGCCCCTACTACTTACTTTTTTTGATTCAAAAGGCGAACAGCCCCCCCAACTAGTCGTATGGGGTGGGGTGCTTGTGATAAGCTGCCTTTTGGATATGAGGAATTCCTAAAAAAAAGGCAAAGTCCGGTATTTGACGAAGATCTTTCTATCAATAGATAGGAATGAGTGCTCGATATAGGGGATAGGATCCATCTGCTCTTTATCTAAAAATTGATTTTAGAGAGAGGATAGAAAAAAGAATCGGGAGATAATAAAGGATAGATAGACATCTAAAGGGATGTCTATTCTATTCCTCGACTCAATCCGTCTCATCTCTATCGAGTTAATCTCCCTACGGTCGATTTAATCAATTACCTCTGGTCGATCTAATCAATTCCTCTTTTTGTCATCCCTGCAGCTTTCCAGATTTTGTATTGAACGCATGGCGTAGCTAGGACCCTTCAAATCATGTTTGAGTCTATGTTCAAACCAAACCCACCCCCTACTTGATTTGACTAAGGCTGGAAAGAATGCCCGCCAAGTTCAGATAAGGGAATGCTTCCCCCAACCATTAAAGGAAAGGCTCGACGAAGGGAGATGCGGCGGGGGAAGGAAAAGGCTTTCGGAGATCGAGACGAGATTTTCTTTCTTTTTCATCGAAAACGAAGAAAGCCGAGGATGGCCTACGGTGCGTCTTATCTGAAGGGAACACGCTTTTTTTACCGCCGTGGTATGATTGCCGGGCCCTCTCCTCGTTCCGCCCGCTGGCCTATTAGGATAGCAGCCTTCGGGCTTTGCCTTCCCTTTATAATAATTCCGGCTCGGCCCGGGAAAGCGCTGGCAACAACAGAAAGGAAGGGGTCCATGTAGCTGCTGCGCCCGCCCCCTTCTTAGTCAATGGGGCACAGCAGGTTCGGCATCTACTACAAAAGAGAGAATCCACTTCAGATAACCACGCCTCTGCTAGGCAGCGTGTGGAATGGCCGAGAGCGGACCTTTTTGGATATATAATCCAAGTCGAGAGTAGAGTTACGGGAACAGCCGTCTGATGGAAAACGACTTTCACGTTCGGTTCAGAGAGCACTTTTTTCGTTGAGAATTCCTCGTTCCCTTTCGTGTGAATTCCCCAGCGGCGAATTAAAAACTTGTGGGGCCCGATCTCTCGAGCCCCGAAGAAAACCCCCCTCCCCTTCGGACTCCATATCTCTTTTGACTCTATATATGTGGGCACCTGATATCTATGAGGGTTCACCCACCCCGGTTACAGCATTCCTTTCTATTGCGCCTAAAATCTCTATTTCTGCAAATATTTCACGTGTTTCTATTTATGGTTCTTATGGAGCTACATTGCAACAAATCTTCTTTTTCTGCAGCATTGCTTCTATGATCTTAGGAGCACTGGCCGCCATGGCCCAAACGAAAGTAAAAAGACTTCTAGCTCATAGTTCAATTGGACATGTAGGTTATATTCGTACTGGTTTCTCATGTGGAACCATAGAAGGAATTCAATCACTACTAATTGGTATCTTTATTTATGCATCAATGACGATAGATGCATTCGCCATAGTTTCAGCATTACGGCAAACCCGTGTCAAATATATAGCTGATTTGGGCGCTCTAGCCAAAACGAATCCTATTTTGGCTATTACCTTCTCCATTACTATGTTCTCATACGCAGGAATACCCCCGTTAGCCGGCTTTTGTAGCAAATTCTATTTGTTCTTCGCCGCTTTGGGTTGTGGGGCTTACTTCCTAGCCCCAGTGGGAGTAGTGACTAGCGTTATAGGTCGTTGGGCGGCCGGAAGGTTGCCACGAGTAAGTAAGTTTGGGAGACCGAAGGCAGTTCTCCGTGCACCGGACACGTAGCTTACCGAATCAGTTGCAACACGGATGGGAATGCATGCTACGAAAGATAGGGTCGAGTCTGATACATCAACCGTCTACTCAATATCCTTGTACGAGTCCACAATCACTACACGAGATGAACCTTGGTTTGGTGAATTGAAGTTGGCCTTAGGTGTAATAGGACTCCCAGTTACTGCGCGTGATCGTATACTGAGGTGCTCCCCGCCGGTTGTTGGAACGACGCGAGCCGGGCCGGGTCTCGATTCAGAAAGATGAAGGGCCAAAAAGTCTAAATAGGGGGTTACAATTTATCCATCTCATTGGGGGCGGAAAACGAATCGACATCTCGATGTGATACAGCCTTTTCTATTTTAGTTGGGAAAGAACGGCGAAGTCCATCCGAACCGTCCAATGAAGAATAAGAGGAGAGCAAAGCGCCAATGGCGCGCGAAGCGCATGCGGAACGGGCACGGAGAAAAATAAGTGTGGAGGAGAAGCTGCCGAGCTCATTCCCTTCGCTTCCTAGGCCCAAAGCAGTGTGCAGTCTTTCCTGGCCAAATCAAGGATTTGGGGCTTCTTGCTACGCTACTTAACTATATCAAATTTTATTTCGTAATATATATGAATAGAAAGATAGATCCATCTATCTATCCTATCCGATTTAGATTTTGATATCTAAAAAAGAATCGATTTCATTCAACCTTTGATTCAAAGAACTGCGCTTAGCCCCCCCGCTCATGAAACGGCTCTGCTGCAATGGATGGCAGAGGGTCCATAGTACCCGAAGCACTGGAGTGATCCAGTAGCCAGGAAGGGGCCTAGAAGTGCCTACTACTACACCACACTAGACTTGGCTCTACACATTTACAGAGCTAACCCCTGTCCAGTGCCTGGCAGAGCTAAGGCGGCTTCAATCCTTACTCTTTATCCCCATCTTCGCCCAGGCTAACGGGGCCTTACTTATTCAGGGGGAGAGTGGAGCCTCGAAAAGCACTGTTGAGAGGAAGATCCTTGGCCCCTCTTCATTCTCTACAGGGTTCCAAACCTTTCTTCAACATAGGTGACAACGAGCGAGGCAGAGATGGAAGAGATCAAACACGGGAATAAGAAGCAAGCTCGCCTTCCGCCTTCCTTTTTGATCATTTTGATAGAGGGGGATGAAGAAAGTGGACAAAACAGACTCGCATTTATCATCGGGGGAAAAGAATCATATTGAAAACGCTCCTAACCCAACCCCTTCCTTCGTAGAGCCGTGTATTGTAAGTGATCCGAACCTGCCCGGAGCGAGCCTCCCATAGAGGCAAGTGAAGTTGGTGAGCCGTATGATGGGCAACTATCTCCTGCGGTTCGGAGAGGACTCAGCTGTTAGTTAGTACCCCTTTGGTTTCGGGGTGGACCCTTTCACTCTATTTTATTATATACGCTTAGCGAAAAGAATGTTTTTTGATACACCTAGGACATGGATTCTATATGAACCAATGGATCGTGACAAGTCGTTACTACTAGCAATGACTTCCTCTTTCATTACTTCATTCTTTCCATATCCTTCTCCTTTGTTCTCAGTTACTCATCAAATGGCACTCAGTTCATATCTTTAAGTTCGATCATTGACAAGGTTCAAAGAAAGGGTGGGACATTGAGAAAGAATACATGACAAACCACAATGAATATCCTTCGCCCATTATCACCTCATCTTTACCCTTTGTCGTTTAAGGTAATGAATGGGGGTGTCGCAGAGAAGGAGGTGGATGTTCCCCCTGGAACTGAGGGAGCAAGGCCCAGGACTGTCTTAGAAACCTAGTACTTAACCCTACAAGTCCGGTAATAGATAGTTCCGATAGCGCTAGGGCTTAAAAGCGCCTCCAATTCGTTACTAATCTAATGCGGAAACTCAGGAAGAACCCGATCTAACTAAGACAATATTCATTGCCTTCTGTTCCGATTGGTCTTCCGTACGCAATAGACAGATTTGCTTTGCCTCCGCTCCGCTACGGTAGTTTCAACGGGTGGCGTTGAAGCGCCCAGAACGAGGAATTTATGAAATCGACCTTAAGGCTCTTTAGAGATGAGACGTAAGTCGAAGGCACTTTAGAGATGAGACGTAAGTCGAAGAGAGGATTGAAGATCTGTGACCTGAAGGCTATTTAAGCTGCTTGACCTCTTTCACTATGGGTTGAAGAAGCTGCCCTTTCGGGAAGTTCTCCCTACTCTAAGCTACCGAGTGCTAGAATATTGGGTAGTATGCTAGCACGAGTTAGAGCCTTAGCCTTTAAGACACCAGAAAGCAAAAGACGTGGCTTGCTTGTTCCATTATTGAGATCTCCGCAAAGTCTTGAAGAGCCTGTTCGTTATTGGGCACCCGTCGGAGTAAAGGATCGTCAACAAGGGCGTTCTAGTGCGTTGTAGATTCTTATCCAAGACTTGTATCATTGTGACCTTGACTTCCATTAAACAAGGCATCATCTTTACTCTTGACTTCAGCGAAAGAATACAATGACTCCCTCTACTAAACACAAGTCGATACACTCGCTTCTATATACGCAATAACCCAAAGACAGGAAGAAGATCAAAGAGGACTCACCCCCAGAAGGCGAAGTCGCAGGTTCATAAATAGGTGTATTACATAGATCCCTTCTTTCACTTAAAAGAAAGAACATTAGCCCGGGAAGACTGACTGAATCGCTTTCTGCTTTTCAGGCTGCCTTTCCCCTCTTTTCAGTTGTTAGAGGTTCGTTCCCCCTTTTGTATGATCGATCTGGGCAACAAGCAATTTCTTTCGCTCCATCATTGTTATGCTCACGTAGATTTGTAAGCTAAGCTAAGTTTGCTTCATTGATATCCTTGAAAAGGCTTGATATAAAAGGAATTCGATTTGGACACTAACTGAATCGTTCCTGAATGAATGAACCTATAGGGGAGTGTCGGACTCAAGAGATCACGTCCCGCAGACGGATGGATCCGGAACTGAGCATACGCCTGCTGGAGAGTTCTTTACAATCATTTCCATCTTTTTCCTTCGGCCTGAATGAATTACTTTTTGGGTCTGTTATGCCGGTTCTGGACTGAGCAAGGAAGGTGGAGTACGTGTTGTCGGCCCAGGGATGATAGCAGTTGGTGGAGGATGGACCCTCTGGAATCTCATGCGTGCGGAATAGCACTTTTTTCTGTACGCGAAGACTCGTATCTTCTATGCGATTGATAAAATCATAGCTTGGTTTATGTGCTACCCCTTTTTGTAGTTTTCTGCTTGCTATTCCTTCAAACGAGCAGCAAAGCACTTTCCAAACAAATGCGGATCCTACTGATGCGATAGTGCCAGTTCCCGCACTCCAGAAGCAAGCAGTTTATACGAGAGAAGAGACAAGGTTAGCTTTGCTTTCCTTTCCGACAGATAGAGATCACGCAGATTGACAGGAGACGGGAGACTTTCCAGTGTCCGGATGACTTATTGCGGATTCGATACTCAAAGAAGGCCTAGAAGCGAATAGCCCACTTGAGCAATTCGCCATTCTCCCACCGATTCCTCTTCATATCAGAAGGCCTAGATGCGTTATTATAATTACCAGATTCCATTCAAAGAAAGAATCACTGAGACAAAGACCTTACCTTAAAAGTGAAGATAAGCCACGAAGTGCCCGGTTGTGCCTTGCCTATGCATGCGTAAAGCAGAATGCGAAAGAGAGGCATGCGGTAACCCAATGATGATGGATCAGATACCAGAATCACCTCCTTTTTCCATACATATCAAACGGGAAATTAGCAGTGGACCCTTGTACTCCCTAACTCAGTGGCCGGTTCGATCATCTAGTAGGGTTCATTAGTTTCCGGTACTGCTTGCTGAGATCAGCATAAAAGATAGGGATCGTATGTAGGGATGTCTCAACCTTTCTTTCTTTCACTTGCTTCTCTTCCTTCTGGCCAACCCTTCTTATCAGATAGGAGATCCCATCCCACCATATCTAGTGAGGGAAGCCGAGCCGGTCAAGAGAAGGTTGACTCTCCATCCCACCCGAAGCCATAGCGGAACATCAATCGAAATCAGACTTTCTATCTCTAGTCGACCACAGCCGATCCATCTACGTGCTCCTGGCGGTCACAAAAAAGGATATCGCTCGCTTGACCAAGCTTGCCAGTAACCAGGTAGGAAAAAAAGGTAGGGTCATCAAATGAACATCAGGTGGGGGCAGCTGGTCGAATAGCTTTGTATTGAAGAGCGGCATCGAGGTGATGATGCAAGGGAGGCTCTTGGTGACGACGTTGGTGAGGACACCGGCGAGACCCGAGTAAAGTCCTCCTCATCGAAAAGATGATCTGCCTACTTCCCATCGTGAATAGAGGCTCTGCACCGTCGGAAGGCGTATTTCACATAAGGCGCCTACACACCGCACCATAAGGAATAGAGTTCCGCATCGGGAAGCCCGCTCCTCGGGCTGTTCGGTACTTTATATGCTTGCCGCGGATAAAGACGACTTTCCTATTCGCTTGCCTGCGCGCCTCTACTCATGCGGGACCTCCCCCCGAGAATGGAAGTGCCGCCGCCTCATGTGGCTTACACAATGCGAAGTGACGCTTCGCTAGCATCGGGATTGACGAGACAAAGGCAGTCTTGCATTATATTATTAGCATTGACTCTTGCGAAGAAAGAACCTAAGGAACAAGGAAGGTTTAGAATCAAAAGATTCAATAGATGACCTATTGTTGATCCGAGAAGCTGCCCATCGGAGAGACTGAACTGCAGAACTCATCAGAGAGGGGGGGGGAGATATGAGAATTGGGATTTTTTATTTTATATAGATTAGAGCGAGTAAAGATGAATAAAAGCGTTACAGTTCTAGCAGGTGACCGAACGGACTAAGCCCGAAAGAAGGAATAATATTAATATTGGCCAAGGTGCATATGTACTCAGGAAAGCAATTGATCGATGGGACGGGAAAGAGAGTTTCTATCACGAGTTTAGGCACCTTTTTGGCTGGGGATGGGCTTTATTTTACAGTATAGTACGCGTGACTGACCCTCTAATGTCAATGATTCTAAAACAGCTCGACTGACATTTCCTTCTGTCTATAGATTCCCCAGAGGGGGCCTGGGGTCGGTAGAATCCAGAAACGTGGTATCAGCAACTAAAAGGTTCGCTACACCGGTCGATGTGGTGGTTGAAGAAGTCTTCTTTTTAGTCATCGATATGAGATTCCCAGATCTGGTCGGATGAACCATACTCTAAGAAGTTGACTGAAGTGATCCTCTTTCTAGTACCCGGCACAGACCTGTCACACACATTCTTAATTACTTACACCGGAGAAGATCGCCCAGGAGGGCTTGTCCAAAGCAAAAAAATGAAGTCTGAGCTGTCATTATGAAAGATGGCACGGATTTACTTGGTTGATGAAGGGTCCGTGTAACCATACCGAATTCGCACCTCCAGGCGCCTGGGAATACATTTCTTATAAAGAACTCAATCAATTGCGTACTTAACCCTTACCCATTGTGCGAGCTACTCTTCTACTTCTTTTGATTGATATTTCCTTTTCAATGCGGGAAAGAAAAGGCTTTGTACGAGGGTTCCCTCCCATGAAAGCCTGGCAAACTCTTGTTTTAGCTTTATTTTATACAACTTGGCATAAAAACGGAATTCCATCAGACGGAAGAGCACCCATATTCCTAACCAGGATATCCCTCCTCCTATTTTGCTTACCATGAGGTCTCTGTGTCGATCGAGCCCAGTATTGGTATTTTATATTTTAGAAATGAAATCATATCTGCCCCTGCCCGTCGGTAGTCATCTCGGTAGTAGTCATCATAGTGCCGATCTTTCTTCACCATCTTATCTTGGGATCATATTCTTCAGAAACACGGTTTTTGGACTCTTCTGGGTTGCGACTTTGGCATCTGGCGCTGTTTGCTGGTATCCACCGCTTCTTTGGTTTCCAGCGCCACGCCAGTAGAAAGAGTTAAGCTACTAAGCTAAGCTACTGTTGGGGAACTCGGTAGAAGCGATTTGCCGCTTCCGCCTTTCTAGGCTTCACAATAGCTCCCCCCTCAAAGTACGCCACCGCTTAGGCCTATAAAACTCATCCGCTTGTAAATGCTTGGTGTAATACTTGTAATACTTACTCGTAAATGATTGGTGTCAGAATTAGGAATTCCTCACTTCCTTGAAGTGAGTCTCAGAGTAGTTCTTTCACACTTGATTTTAAGAATTCATCAGATTCCATCTTTAGTTCGTTAGTTAAGCCACAACAATCTCTCAGGTCGTAATGCAATAAGTCATTGTGTCACAGTTTAGCGTTTCGGTGCAATCGCTACATAGACACAATACAATCTCTCAGGTCGTAATGCAATAAGTCATTGTGTCACAGTTTAGCGTTTCGGTGCAATCGCTACATAGACACAATACAATCTCTCACTCTCAGAGGTGGCCCTTGAGTTCATTCCCCCTTTACATCATCATGCTCTATACTATTAAACACAAATTTGTACATGTTTAGAAACCATACCTGCAAAAAAATTGTTTGTGCAAGATCGTTCACCCATGACTCGTCCCCCGCCGAGCATGAGAGAAAATAGGCCAAAATCCCAATAATTAACCCAAAAAATATGAATTTGCCTTCTGAACTCAGAAGAAACCAGTCGAGACTGGGCTTATTCAGAGTTTTTTTGCGTTTTTGCAACATTGATAAGAAACCTAGAATACTTAATATTATAAAAACTAACAAATTTGTCGATACTTCTCCAGTGGGATATAAGAATATAAAAGAGAATAACAGGTTGAGTAAATAAACCGCGCCAATAAGATACTTTTCTTCCTTTGTCTTCTCTACAAATAGAAAAGAAATCGTGAGTGCCCCGGAGAGGGCTAGGAGTAACGTTTTGATAAGAGCGTGGTCACCGCAATCAAAGACATAAATGCCCAAATAAACACAAAGTAAGAAGTATAATAATACTCGAGGATTTTTCAACTCTTTTCTCCATAGCAAAATCAATAAGAGGGAAATTTGGAATAGCAGTGCTGGTCCGTATTCCGCAAATACGAAGTATCGTAGTATAAGTATTATGCAAAATACGAGCTTCTGGGGTAAGAATATCCTCCCCAGAATGAAAAATATAAAGCATAGTAGAATAGTAGGAAGTGGGATCTGAAATAAGGATGCGGCCAATAGGGAACTATAGGCCAAGGCATCCAACGAAGCAATTTGCTGGAAATGGGAAGAGGCTAGTGCGATAAAATATATCGCACTGCTCCCCCCGGCCACAATTACTATATTTTTGGGGAGAGTTTCTCCCCAAAAATATAGCAGTGTTCCAGAGAAGACTGCGAGCCAAAAGAATACCCCCCATTCGGGGGGCTCCCCATCTCTCGCCGCCCCCCCTGGAATTCCTCTTCCAAGTCGTCCCAGAATGGGCGTTACGGCAAAGAACAAGAAGAAAACGCAAGTAGAAATTTGTCCAATAGTAACAAATGGTGGCTCCACAGGTTGACATCCGATCCAACCTAGTAGTAAGCGATCCGCCAAAAGCAACCAAAATATTCCTTGGTGAATCGGGCGAAAACTTGAACTACGTACATACATACTTTTAAAAAAAGGTAAAGCCAACAGACATATAAAAACTGGTGCTATTGCGGCTACACCTCCCGCTTTGTCAGGTATACTACGAAGAATGGCATGGATCGGTAGGAAATACCATTCCGGCACAATATGAGGCGGGGTGGGCATCGGATTAGCAGGTATATAATTGTCGGGATGCCCCAAAACATTAGGAGCATAAAAAAGAAAAATGGAAAAAAAGATAGCAAAAGCTACCCAACCTACTAGATCCTTTACATAAAAATAAGGGTAAGAAGCTATTTTATCCATCTCTGAATGTACACCCAATGGATTATTTGATCCATATTGATGTAATGCGGCCAGATGAAGAAGACTGGCACCTACTAAAATAAAGGGGAGTAAATGATGAAGACTAAAAAAACGATTTAAGGTGGCATTGTCCACGGAGAAACCACCCCAAAGCCAGGTTACTATGGTATCTCCTACTACAGGTATGGCGCTAGCTAAGCTTGTAATTACTGTTGCTCCCCAAAAGCTCATCTGACCCCAAGGTAGTACATATCCTATAAAAGCTGTCACAATCATTAATAGGAAGATTACAACTCCGAGACACCGAACAAATTCCCTAGGACTGCTATAACTCGCATGATATAGACCACGAAAAATATGAAGGTGAACCACAATGAGAAACATACTTGCCCCATTAGCATGCATATAACGGAGCAACCAGCCCCCTTCAACATCTCTCATAATGTGTTCTACGCTGTTGAAAGCTAGATCCACATGAGGTGTGTAATGCATAGCTAAAAAAACACCAGTCACTATCTGAATGACTAAACAAATACCAGCTAACGAACCGAACCCCCACCAATAACTAAGATTGCTCGGGGTTGGATAATCTATCAAATGCTGATTAAGTGTGGAGGATATAGGTTGTTTAAGAAGAGATAATCGTTGGTTCCTTAGACTCATACTCATTTCTATCTTTTTTTCTATCGTGACAACTCTTGTTCCCCCACCTTTTAGCGTTCTGGGGCCCTACTATATATATTCAAATATAGAGTACCCTTTCTTCCACCTCTGAAGGAGGGGGTATAAAGCGAAAGAAGCGTCGAAGGGGTCGGGTCATCCTGGGTTACTGAAGAGTCGTCCGACTGCTCGGTGACCGAATCAGAGAGGTTTTTACCGCTTTCTCTTCTCTCCAGCACTCTCGGACTGATCATCTTGCTGCAACAAAGCAAGCTTAGGAATGAATCTAATGGAAATTTAGGTCTCTGTCCGCTTGGAAGATTATTCTTTCCTCCTCGGTGAAAGAGGGCAAAGGTGTGTGGGAGAAAGAATTATAAAAGGAGAGAATCTCAGAAAGTCACTCTCTCCAACCTTTTCTATCTATCTTTAGAAGTAGGGCGAGAGAAAGTCAATATGATATTTGCGTAGGTTTTTCCAACGAAACTAAGCACTCTTTTTCTTTCTCATTCGGAAGGCTCAGTCCCACACTCTGACTTCAATGATGGGAACAACCTCCGCACTCCGGCGCTCCAATGAACAACAGTTCTCCGCCTTACTCTATTTAGAATAGTGGTTGATCCCTCGGAAGTGACATTCGTAACTTAATGTTCACGCGGTGATATTCTATCCTTCCAAGAGTACTTACTACCCTGTACGTAGTCTATGTCTGGGGAGCATACTTGACAGGAGGCGGTAGAGAGGTCCCCCACTTCGATTCCCGCCCCGTTAGCATCTCCGATCTGAGATAAGAGATTACTCCGTTAGGTCTTTTCGGTCTGGAGCCGGCCGGTAATGGACCTACTCACCTTGCTTGTAGACCAGCTGCGGAGCTAAGCCTTGTTCTATTGGTTTGGTGGTTGCTACCAAGACGATTTCTTTATGCCCATCAAAGGACCTCGAGATGCTAATCCACGAAAAACGATACGATAAATTCGAAAGAACTCATATACGGAACGAGGGCGACCCGTGGAAATACATCGGTTTCTTACTCGTGCAAAGGAACTATTTCTTGGCAACTTGGACAACTTATAACGATGTTTGTCCCGCATATCACTAGGAAGAGAGGCATCTTTACAAAAGCCTTTATAAAGCTTTCGTCTCAATTCATATTTAGCCGCGAGCAATCTACGTTTGTGATCTAGTATATTTCGCTTCTCCGACATCTTACTGAGCTTCCCCCTCATCCTTTTGTAAAAAGCCGCTCCACGGTGGTAAAGTCTCATCTTGTGTGTTGGCCGAAGTGACAATAGTCACATTGAACCCTCGAATATGTTCGAAGATCTCGAAATGATCTTCCAGTTCCGGGGAAAATTCGCAAAACTCCGTTTCCATCGAGAATTGAATGGAGTTTTCCCGTATTTCGACCGGAGAATCTAACAGAGACATTACTGTCGAGATTCTTACCAAAAAATTAGACATTCCATGCCCTCGGAGAGTGCTTTGTCGTGCTAGGTCACTTACATATCCTTTTTTTTCTTTATTTGACCCCAAGAATGGATTGGATCGAAACGACTTTCCTGTCGAAGCCCTTTGTGTCTGTATTAATTTCTGACCGCGCGGAATCTCCATAGCCAATTTTCCATTTTTGATAGAAGGTGCTGCCTTTGGTACTACTCTTATTTTACACGATCCAGGAACTTCCATAACGTTGGCGTGATTCGGTTTGAGCAACGGATCCTGACGTGATACATCTTCGTAATGAAAATAGAGTGGAAACATGAGTTGGCTTTTCCAGTATCTATAGAATAAGCACTGTGAACTATCTGCTTCAAAAAGATAGTGGGTCCTTCTATCACTACTGATACCATTTTTTGACTAAGGTAGACTTTAGTTCAATTAACACTAACCCAAAGAAACCTATCTTCATTGACCATAAGGCATATCTTTTTACACCAATTACTGGAACATGGATCCCCCTCTACTGAAAGAATAAGAGTTTCCGTTTCTACTTTTGCTTCTGAAGTCAGATTGGAATTTATGCCCTCTGGTATCCCGGCTTCGCGAGACCATTTCGGTCTACACAAGGCTAAGCTCCTGGGAGAGGACTCCCTCACTTGACTATAAAAGCAAAGGGCAGAACGAATCTCTCTTATCTATGAGAATTCTTGTCTCACTTTCTCTCTTCCTATTGAAATGAATATCGTTTACTAAGAGAATAGATGAGCTCCGGTAGACTCAACTTCACACTTGACTTTCTTATCGTTCGTCCGTTCCAGGTATTACAAGAAGTATGTAGCTCTTTCTCTTTCTCCTTTGAAGTATTATTAAATTCTTCGACTTACGTCTCATCTCTATCGAGCCTCTACTCTTCTTTTATTTTATTGGTTGGTCTGAGAGTTCATGCATGGATACGTCGAGTCCCTGAGTGGGAGTCCCATTGACCAGGTCGGTTAGAGAGAGCCAAAGAGTTCGTATCCACTTACCTGCTATACAGGGCATAAAACCGTTCACCACTATCAATTCCCTTTTCACATCTGTATCTTTATTTGAATCTTCTATCATAGATAAATAAACCCTTCCTGAGTAGGATGGATTAGACTTTTTTTACTTTGACTAATAAAAGGGAGCTTTCACTCTTTTCTTTAGAAGTTTAATTCTGACCATAGTTCATAAAAGAAAGCGGGTGGGCTTTTGTTTTGTGCCCCCACTTATTGTTTTATGGTTGTAACCTTTTCGGCGGTTACTCTCCTTTGTTTGTCGTTTTTCTTCTTGTTGGAAGCTAAATGGAATATGTGTGACTTCAGTCAATGGTATGATAGCCAAGGACATGATACAGCAGGAACAGAAGAATTAAGAGTGAGTCACTACTAGAATCTGGCTCTGCTTTGCCGAATGATATGAGCTCCTTATGAAACAGCTCACTCCGGGGTGATTCAGGTTTAGTCGTAGAAGAAAGTCAATCCATGCTTTTGTCTTCGCCTTTCCCGAGTCTTTATTTTAGCCCATATACGGGAGGGTTTATTGGTCAGTGTGTTCCATATTCCAGTCTTGAAATATTACATACGTGGGACTCATTTCTGAGAGAAATCGCTGCCCCAAGGATATGTGAGTCGGTGGTCGGTGAAGATCTTATATACTCCAAGCCTCATGAATCAGTTAGGTTGGAGTTGGAGGAGTCGCTATTAGTTGGTGACTGTGGAAGTCTTATGTAGGTCCAAAGAGCAAGCCGATGAAAGGAAGACTCTGTCGAAAGGTGTCTGCTCGTGGAATAGAAAGAGTTCGTTGCATCAACGTAGTCAAAAACGCTTACTTAAGCTCATCAATGTGTACTCCTCGGTTGTGAAAGAGAGGGCGGACCAGGAATTGAATCAGACCTTGCCCTGTTAGTAAGAAAAGAAGTCGCTCACCTCAGCCTGAAACTTCTAATAGATAGAGTTGGAGTACGTAGTGAGAGTTAAGGTTGATTGATGAGTTCAGTGGACAGAACGATCGATGTGAGGCCGCAGGAAGTTAAAGTGTGACTTCCCCCGTAGTTGGGAGCGGGGGCGTCCGATTCGACAATGAACACTAAATGAAACAGGCAAATCATAAAAGTTTACAAAACCCCGTAAAATTGGATGAACCTAGTTCCAGCGGTCCGTGGTTGAACGGCAAAGGCGGGAATAAAAAGCTTAAGAAGAAAGAAAGCGTAGAAATCTTATTAATTCCAATGTCATAAGTGGCTCCTTTCCTCTCCCGAAAGGTCAAGCCTCTTTCGATCCTTAACTTTCGGTATCAAATGTACCAGTCTTCCATTTAACTGCATACTCGCCCTCCGAACAATGAATAGGAGCTTCAACAACAAACCGGACAACCAATACAAGCATCCTCAATTGGTAGATCAACTCTTTCCTTCTTTCGGGGAGTCGAGGCTTCGCTCTTCTCTTGACTTGGCCCAACTCCTGAACTGCAAGCTTCAAGAACTCGGTGCGGAAGAGCTCACTGAAAGGGATGCATCTTCATCTTCAATACGTTATTTCCGCTATTCCGGATTCTTTTTCTTCTTCAATTCGATGGGAGGGCATACCTAGATGCAGAACAAAGCCTTTTAAACAAGCTTTTTAAGCTGCCTTGTGTTACCGCCCGTTTGAGACCTGGCTCTCTCACTTCATCTGTCGAGCTAATCAATTCCTCTATCCAAAACCTCCGTCTGCCTAGTTGTTCTTCGTCACCGGATTCCCTTCTCTAGCCGGCTCAAGAAAAAGCTTTCTTCGCTTCTAAGCTTTAAGAAGAAAAAGCTTGATTAGCTTCTTAGTGTTACTAGCCATAACAAGTACTTACTGTAGTACCGGCGTACATTGCTTGTGAAAGGAGCCCACTCTCGCCGGCTAACACAATGGATCAATGCAGGGGCCGAGAAGCCTAAACTATCTATCAGCTGCCGTAGCCCAGCGGAGTCTAGTCTTCTTATCTAGATGAGCATGAGTGGTCAAGCCCCGCAATGAGATCATGCGCCTTAAGCCTGGGCTACTATTGTGTGTTCCGATCCTTCCAGTGAGAGCTTGTGACCCGTCGCAGTGACCGCAGTTTGCTTAATCGACTGTCTCTCTATCTTCTTGATCCTTGCACCACAAAGTTCGCAGACAAGCCGAAAGATGGTTAGATCGGGTGGTCGTAGATCAGTTATAATAGACACCCCTTGTTTGTACTCGAGGACCATGCTGAACCCCGCCAGAAAAGTCTTGCCACTGTGCCCGCTTTGGGGCTCTCTTCTGAGTAAGGAAATAGCTCGTAGCCACGTCATCGGTCTTGACCACGAACCTTGAGCCCAGCGAAGAAAACTATACAGAGCTCCAGCAATTCCATGATCTCTGTGACTTGGCTATCAAGGTCACTCGCCACGAGCGCTTGCTGCGCAAAGTAAGTTCGAAAAGCGCAGTATCTATTGGTACTTAATTACAGAGAGCAATTCGGACTTGATGCAATGGTGGAGAAGATCAAGATCACTAAGCCAGTTCTTTGCCTTGCTCTACGCAAAGCCCCACCCAATCAGGCAGCCATGCTGAACACGCCTGGTATGAAGCTGACAGCAGGCAAATTTGGCAATACAGGACAAGATTGGTGGAGGCTTGCTGAAGTTTCCCGAAAAGGGAAAACAGATGTTGATTGACAAGCAACCGACCGCGCAAGCAGCGCCGGCGGGTGCACAAGAACGTAATTCCTCATATTTTTTTTTTAATAAAATAACCAGGCTGCAACAAAGTGAGTTTGAAGGAAAATGTAGCCCCTGGTTAGAGCGCTTTACCTCTAATTTATTAGAAGAGGAAGATCTAGCTCAGCTGGTGGTATAGGATAGGATGAGCTAACTGAAGCAGTGATGAGCTAGGAGACTTTATCGACCCGGTTTATAGGAAAGTAGAAAGATAGCTTTCAGATTGGCTCTCTATAGTTATATTTAGGAAAGCTCAATATCTCCATGAACCCTTGCTGCAAAAGTCATACTTTTCAATCATCGAAGTGAAAGTTCCGATTCCATCCATTCCAAAAGCAGAAGGGAGGATAATATCATTATGTATAGGCTAAGGTCTACACCAGTGATGTTAAGCGGATCTGACCCCTAACTAAAAGGAATTAGTAAAGGAAAGATGAAGTAGTGTGGGACGAATGAGATCTCTGTATTGATTGGGGCAGGCAAGACCAGCTGTCCAATGCTTTCGCTTCAGCTAAAGAAAAGAAGGAAGAGTCAGTTATGTGCCCGGTAAGATGAGTTTACCGCTGTTCCATATAGATTACTCTTTAAGGTCTTGATTTGACAGGAGGTTGACTGGGCGAGTCTTATGGGTTCCCAATGGTAAGAAAAAAAAGAGCACGCAAGACAACAAGTTAAAATATCAGTGAATGGTCATCACAATGAGCTGAGCTAAATGAGCAGCATCGCCATCCACTTGTAAGATATCAAATGGAGGTAATACTGTAGCTTCGATCTGTTCCAAGTGGTTTATTAACCCAGACAGGGTTGTAAGCAGCTGCAATGGACTTGCTGTAAACACTCTCATAGACAGACGTGTAGTCTAGGAGTGCTCTCTTTCTTCTTGAGAAAGGCCTGAATGCCAGCCAGTCATCTCGGATTTTTGATCCTTTAGTTTATTAACCAGGGAAAAAAAGAAGAAGAAGGCCCTGACGGGTTGAGACAGAGTCGAAGTTTGAAGCTGCCATGTGTTACATTACCTAGCTGCCATCGAAATGAGAAAGTAAAGTCATTGCTGTTACCGCCGGATCGAAGTCTAAGTAAGGCACTTAAGGTATTCCATCTAAGGTCAGTCATAACTTGCTTTTCATCTTAGATTGACGCTTAGGTAATGCCCAGAACCAGTTCTCTCCACTCCTGCAGCCGGTGCTCTCGGATCGATAGGCAAAGTAGCGTACGGTGTCTCGTGCTACGAATAAGTGGTCTTCATCGTGGAATCAATGCAAAAGGAATCTTAAAGGGTTTCCTTTAACCCCGAAAACCTTCGCTTGCCTTCTCTTTAATTAAGAGATCCCATTCTCTCCATCTCCCCTCTTAGTAGTTTAAGCTGCTGGTTAAGAAGTTACACTAGGTTCTTAAGCTTCCCAGTGTAACACCCTATTCTTAATCTCTTTGTTCTAGGACTGCTGAGCTTAGGCTTGTAGAACAAGGAGCTACTAGCGTTACGTTTATTAATTAAATAAAGAGCTAGCGGAACTACATCTAACACACACACAGTATTGAAGCTTCTTTATTACATGAGTCCCTCCCTCTTCCGGTTTAAGCTGGTGAAATCGCTTAAAGCGCTACTAGTCTTTCGATCGGCCATCCGTTATCTCTTTCACCATGACTACCTTTCTCCTAGCTCCTATGCTAAGGCCTATCCCTTTTCTTGAAGCCAGGTTGAGGAGCAGGCAGTTCATCTTCTTCGATTAGTTGCAGGCAGGCTAGCAGAGCTTATAAGCCCAGTTGTGGGCCTTAGCTTGGTACCAAAGACAAGACAAGGGAACCTCAGCCTCATGCAGCTGCAGAAGCCTATAGTGGCCTCATACCTAGTCTTCCGGTAACTCCCTCTAGTCGTTCACCCGGTTGAGATATCTTCCTTATCCAAGAGTCTGTTTAAGAGGGAATGCCTAAGAGAAGGAAAAGCAAGGGCGAAAGCTTTTCTTCATATAGTTGCGAGCCTTCCAAGCGAGGGATTTCCCTGTAAGTGGCATGTCAAAAACTAGAAAGAAGAGAAAGAAATGAAGCAGGGATGTGTTGACTCATAGCTTCGTAAAGCAGTGTTTAAAGGCCAATAGCTCTTATACAAAGAGGATGCAAGCCAAGGACGTGCCAGCAGCTTCTTCTTCTATACAAACGCAAAGGTCACCTTTTTCTTCAACCCATAGCTCGAGGACGGTGACCAAGGAATACAAGACTAAAGAGGGCAATCTGATTTATTCATATATGAGAAAAGCCTACTTACTAGCCTCCGTGATAGGATACCACTTAGGCAGATGCTAGGGATTGGTGAGTTAGGGCAGCGAGGAACTAACCTTCAGGGAAGCATCTTAACTAGGTTCTGCGATCCCATTGTAACACTTGTTAACTGCTTCAACCGGCCCGACCAACAGTGAATTCTGTCTTTACCTCATTCGCTGGGGAGTTTCGAGCTCTGTCCCTATCTGAAGCACAGGGAGACCCTGGGAAAGCATTTCCATGGATTTGGGTCAATCATGGTGGTGGTAGTAGACAGGTTCTCCAAGTACGCCACGTTCATAGCAGCCCCGACAGATTGCACGGCTGAAGAGGCAGCAAAGCTTTTCCTATTCTTTGTCTATCCTTTACACCGATGTATGTTCTAACTTCTCAGCTCCAAAATAGATACTGGCTTGCCTTGACCTTTCTTCCTACTGCCTTGACCATTCTTCCGACTGCCTTGCAACCCTTTCCTTTCCTCCTCTTTCTTTTATTTTCTGTAGATTCTAATTCTAACAACACCCGTTCGAGAGATTCTTTGGAACCTCTCTCACTCCAAAGCTTGTATAAGATAACTAATAGAATAAGCAGGCTGTGAGCGGCGGTAACAGCACACGTCGCCTTAACGAGAACAGCACCTAAAGCCTTAACCTTAACCGTTCGAGACCTAGTTCCCCTTCTATAAGGCTAGTCGTCTAAGTAAGTCTTCTTTAGATAGGATAAGTAAGTAAGGCTAGTAGGCTACTAATGAGAGTCTAGTAAGTCTCGCTAGTGACTTCAATTGGAATAAAGGATAGTTCAATTCTAAGGTAAGCTTTCTTAGCCGACAAGCCAGCCTTCTATCATTTACCATTTACAAGCCTAAGGGGAAGATCGGTACATCGATTCATCGGCCAAAGAAGGGGCCTGCCTCTTGAAGGAAGGAGTCGAGCAAAGGTCTACTCTATCTTCAAACTCGCCTTTGATTGAAGGAGCGGAAGCCTTAGTATTTCGGATAAAGATTGATATTGGCCTTCTAGCTAAGTCAAATCACAGTCTTCTCCCTTATTCGATAGCTAGCTCCTGGCCTGAAGGAAGGAATGCATCAAGGGAAGAAGGCTAAACTCGCTAGGATAGTGAAATCCTATTTGATTTGTAAAGAAAGCTTGCTCTATTCTAGCTACCTTTCTCCGAGCTCCTAGGCTAAGGCCTATCCGTTTTCTTTCTTTAAAGAGTCCCTTACTCACAAGTAGTACAGTTAGAAAGGTTTGAAGATCGACGTGTGAAGCGCTAAGGAAGAAGGACATTAGTTTGAAGTCTCTTTTCTCTATCCCCTCTCTAGTGCTGCTTACAAGGACCGCTTCCCTACTACAGTGTCATGGCGATATCTGCCTCGAAACCCTCGGCTTGCTTCGTCTCCTAGTGGTTCTTTCCCGTGGAGCGACCCTGAGTCAGGTGGAGTAGCCCTATTCCACTCCATCTACCTTCTGAGACAATAATCCACCAATCTCTTTTTTTGTCGAGGTAAGGTAGAGGATAAGAGGTTTCCCAGGCTGTGGTGCAACGAGATGGCGATTTATCGTATAGATGATCACGGCTGCATTTAGGAGTGCTCAATCTCACAAACTATCAATATCATAAGAGAAGAAAGCGACTTCTACGCCCAACAACTCCCATACCTTTTTTGGTCGAACCAAGCCAACCGGCGATTTCCGACAAGTCTTTCTTCATTTTTAGAGCAAGAAGCGGAACTACAGGGATAAAATGAAAAGTGATTCTTACGATTACGCCCAACAGCCCACTTGAGCAATTTTCCATTCTCCCATTGATTCCTCTTCATATAGGAAACTTGTATTTCTCATTCACAAATCCATCTTTGTTTATGCTACTCACTCTCAGTTTGGTCCTACTTTTGCTTCATTTTGTTACTAAAAACGGAGGAGGAAACTCAGTACCAAATGCTTGGCAATCCTTGGTAGAGCTTATTTATGATTTCGTGCCGAACCCGGTAAACGAACAAATAGGTGGTCTTTCCGGAAATGTGAAACAAAAGTTTTTCCCTTGCATCTCGGTCACTTTTACTTTTTCGTTATTTTGTAATCCCCAGGGTATGATACCTTATAGCTTCACAGTTACAAGTCATTTTCTCATTACTTTGGGTCTCTCATTTTCTCTTTTTATTGGCATTACAATAGTGGGATTTCAAAGAAATGGGCTTCATTTTTTAAGCTTCTTATTACCCGCAGGAGTCCCACTTCCGTTAGCACCTTTTTTAGTACTCCTTGAGCTAATCCCTCATTGTTTTCGCGCATTAAGCTCAGGAATACGTTTATTTGCTAATATGATGGCCGGTCATAGTTCAGTAAAGATTTTAAGTGGGTCCGCTTGGACTATGCTATGTATGAATGATCTTTTATATTTCATAGGAGATCCTGGTCCTTTATTTATAGTTCTTGCATTAACCGGTCTGGAATTAGGTGTAGCTATATCACAAGCTCATGTTTCTACGATCTCAATCTGTATTTACTTGAATGATGCTACAAATCTCCATCAAAGTGCTTATTTATTTATAATTGAACAAAAGCGAGGAGCCTTCGTTAGCTTAGTTCGAAATCCCCTTCTATTGGTCTGAGGGTGCGCTACGAAAAGAAGAAAGAGGGTAGTCCGGTTCGGCTGTTCTGCTCTTCTCCTATTAGTGGGGGGTAAGGGAAGTCACCGACGAGCGAGCTCTGAGAGGGCGGTAACACATGGCAGCTTAAAAGCTTGTTTAATGGGCATACAACAAGGAATATAACCCGGTGAGGAGCAAGAGCTTAGTCAAACTAGTGTTGCTACATCGCACGTTTATGATTCACTACATAACTTCCTTGAATTAAGAGTTGCTGCTGTTGCGTATAGTTAGACTTCGGAAAGAACAACCGCGTAACCTGGTTTTCTAGATAATTGTTTTACGGGTTCTAAGGAACTGGCCTTATTAGCTTCCTGGCTAGCAGAACGAGGTGTAACACTAAGGCTCGAGTCCCTTTTGGCCTTTGTGAAAGTCCGAGCTACAATGACTCTTGCGATCGACCAAACCTCTTGGTGAACTTCTAGGCGATCAGCTGCAACAACTCAAAGAGGAAGAGAAAGGCCATTAGGGATGTTTCCTCTTGACTTCGCCGCTACACCTGTGAGCTATCGGCTTCTTAAACCAACAATCGGGTGAAGGGGTAGGGGGGATAATGGATAATGTCAAGCTATTCACGATATCCACTTTGAATGCGGTCTATAAAGGCGTACGTAGACTCTTCTGAAAGCTTACTTTCCCCAGTGAACTATCATCTAGATCACTTTTTCAATCCGTTGTGACAATTCTTAAGCAAGGTGTTTGTAAGGCTCTATCTTCGACCCCTGGAAAGCATGAATAGCGGATCCACGAGTCCTCTGCTTGCCTATTGATAGAAAGGGTGGGAATAGCAGGTTCGACTACAGAAATAAGAAAGATCCCTTGGATCACTTAGTTGATGAAGCGGTTCCCGCCTTTGTAAGGAGTGAAGGAGTGGAGCTGCGGCTTTGTCCTGAATCGTTGAGTTGTTTCTTGAAGAAGCTCAGAGTTCGGATGTTTATTTCACAATGGGATCAAAGGTACAATTATTCTAAATGAAACCTGTAAGAACTGTGAGCAAAGGCTTTATAGATATAGTAGATATAGGTTGCACGCCTGGCCCCCTGGTCCTGGTTGGGTTTGAAAGGAGAGAGGAGCTTAGCAAGATTCTTGGTCGATCGCCCTCTTGGTAGGAATGCAGAAGTTTAGTATACTAGCTCAGATTTTCACTCATCACTAATAAGAAGGAAAGAGGCATCGCCTAGGTATTGAATGAAGGATATAGTAAGGCCCGCGACCTACTCTTGTAGTTGTTACTGCCTTCGATGTAGAACTGCCGATTGAACGAGGTGGGAAGAAAGAAAGTCAACC
>JARWIR010000201.1:0-7500 GCA_029959085.1 Nemophila menziesii | reverse complement strand
GTCTTCTTCAATGGATAAGATTCAAAGGGCTTGACTGCACCTTCATCTGCGGCTTACGGAAAAAGGCGAATCCAAGGGCTCTTTACTAATAGAATCTCATAGGCCTTGAAGAAAGCCGTACTCCCATCAGCTTTCAAGTAGATAAAGAAGTTAAGGCTAGTGACATCAGCTATCGGCTATTGGCCTTTGTGAAAGCTTCTCCTCAATATGTTTGATCACTTTCCAAACCTTCCTCTTCGTCAATGATTATGGGTCGCTCCTGTCCAGTAGTTCGATACACTAGTATAAGGCCAGTTGCCTATACAGCATCTTGACTTTCTAGTACAGTCAGCTTTGGTTATCGCTACACCCTCTCTAGACAAACGATTTGATTCAAGCCACTCCACTACTGGTACAGTAGCACCCTGCCTTAATAATCGCATAGGCACCCGGGAACCCTACTCAGTAAAGAAGGGGACTCCCTAAAGGAGACTGCTAGCTGGTATGGAGGGACTTGCTTTGCTTGCTTCCTAGTCAAATATGCCCTATCCGTCTTACTTTAATATGAATGGTAAAAAAAGAAAAAAGAGGCGGCTTTCGTATTAAAGGTCTTTTGTTTGTTGACGAAGGTGGGTTCATCCACCTTGCTGTACACGAAGCAAGTTAAGTCAAGTTTCAGGGCGTATGAGACAATTTCATTTTCGATTAAACAAACCTAATTCATCCCATCTCAATAGCTCAATAGAGCGGTCGGCTCTTAACTGACTGGTCGTAGGTTCGAATCCTACTTGAGAATATGTGTAAGGGGGTAAAACTACCCCCAAAATCCTAAACGAAAGTTAGATCAATCGGCTTTAGGTTAAAGATAGAAAAAAGATATATAGCACCATGATACCTTTTTATGCACACAAGTTCAAACTTTTTCTTAATGCAAGGCAATCAATTGAGAAAAAACGACGTATTTTACTAGAACAAATGCCAGAGGAATCAACCTTGACTGATCAAGTACGGTAGACACTAGACATTCCACATTGGATGAATGCCCTAAAGGAATGCTTACCGATTAGTCGACTGCCCTTGAAAACATATTTTTTTTCGATGGTACAAGAAAGACATACGTGGGGCCTCACCATTTCCGTGAGAGATCCGATCTCAGTTGTTTTCAACTTGATCTCTTTCTCAATCCAAAATGGAGAAACTGTCAAGATTAGCGTACTAAACGATTCGATCTATCACCTACGTCATTTCTACTTGGAAGAAATCCATACTTGTTGCACTCAGTCATCGTTCCGTCATCCAACATGCTTCTATCTAAGTGATTTCATAACATATGGAATGGATATGTATGGGGTCGCAAGAGGGTCGAGCTCCGGTCAGAGTTGTCGACGGGACGCTGCTATTGCCTTGATCCCTATGAGTGAATTTCCTTTCCGACGCTCATCCCTTGCTTGGTTCTGGTCAGTCCGCTACCGAGCTTTCACTTTCAAATCAATCAACCCGATCAGCTAATTGGGAATCTGAATCTGGGTCTTCCCCATAAATTGGGATCGGCCACTCATCTTGAGTATCTCACTTGGTCTGGCCTGACTGATTAAATATATCGTTTTTATGACCATATTTATTAAGCCAAAAGAGGAGCTCTCATAGGGATCGTATTGTGGCGAAAAGGTTTCACACAAACCTATGGCATCGATTATTTCGAGACATTTGCTCCTGTGGCCAAACTCAAAGAGAAAAAGGGTAATTGGCTGGGAGAGATGGAAGCTCGCTTTTAACCGCATTCCCTACGGGTGAAAGAGGCGAAGGGAGATGTGGTTGATGGAGAGATCTGGGAATTCTTCCTTTCAATGTTCAATGGGGACAACTCAATTTGCACCAACCAAGTCTCTTTTAGGTTTAGAGAGTTCCACCAGAACGGGAATTTCGCTCGAAATGCGCTTTATTCGTTCGCTCGCCAAAGCGCGAACCCGCCGATCGATCCACCGGCCTCCATGTCCAGCAGTAGCCCTATGAGGTACCGCTCAAGCCAAGTAGCGCGGTCTTCGGGAACAAGCAAGGGGCGCGAAAGCCGTTGCGCGTTAGCGCATCCGTTTTCTTGCTCGTTTAGGCTATATAATATAATAGAAAGGGCTTTAGCAACGAAAGCGCTTTTCACCTTATTTTAAAAAAGAGTTCCGCTTGACTTGAAAGTCCGTCCTGCTTCAGAGCAGAGGGAAGGGATTAAGTCAACTCTCCGAAAGTACTCTTGGGCGAGCTAGGCTCAATGAAATCTTTGTCTTGCAGAGAGGTAGATGATTACTTGAACTCCAGTTTCAGGGCAGGGCGTAAGGCAAGGGGATCTTGAATCAAAGAATTCCTGTCCGGCAAGCGAAGTAGAAAAAGTATGATTCTTGCTCTTCTCTAGCGGTATCGGCTTTCGGGTAGTGGTGGGTTCAGTCAGGTTTGGTGGTATCCTTTTTTAAGTCGTTTTGATCCGCGGTAAAGAATAAAGAAGTAGGGCGATCGATCCCACACAGAGTCACTTCTTTAGCGCTTGTTCGGAATGGAATAAGCTCTTCTTGTTCAAATCGACTCTTCCCGCTCTCTTGTGAGTTCCAATCTTTTCTGTGGTTCGCTTTCCCTTCTTACTATGCTTTCCGGGGCTTTTCATAGCTTTACCAGGAAAGATAAAGAAGATGTAACCAAGAAGGGCTTGAGTTGAAATGAAAGAATGGCTCCTGCTGAATCAGCCGAGAGTTCAAGAGATGAGGATGAGGATCCGGATTAACTTCTTGAAGAGGGAATAGCAGGCGCAAGGGAAATGCTTGCTTTAGGAGTGAGTACCAGGTTAAAGTCTTCTTAGGATTCTGCTGGAACTGTCTTCTATTAATCTAAAGGGATTTCACCGAGAGCAAGAGTCATTCATGCTCTGTAGCCGGAATAGATAGATTCAAGGGGCGAAGGGAAAGCGAAGCTTTGAGTGACAGAGATTCCGATTCAACTTCTCCCCCGGGGAAATAAAGCCTTTATAGTGAAGCTAGCCTATTAGGCGCTGTGTAAGAGCTCTATGCTATCTATGGAATAGCGGTCAGTGCTGCTTGATTGACTGCTTTAAAGTTTGAACCAAGTCTTGGATTCGGAAGAGAAGTAGGCCGTAGAGGGGGAAAGATCCCACATCTGGTTAACTGCTTTAGGAGTGCAGGCTCCAGGCTAGAGAAAAGATAGGCTATTACTAAAGCTAATTCGGCTACCTCTCCCACTCATCAAGGCAGAAAATAAGAAAGTATTGCCAAGGGATACCGGGGTCCGCTCTGCCCCATCACCTACAAAAGGATCAATTATTGGAGTGCTGCGCTTCTCAGGGCCCTCTGTCCTCAGAACGGCCCCGCCGGGGCGATCCGCTGTCAAGTCACCCGGAGTGAAAGTTCGATCCATTAGGTTCTTCGATTTGTTCAGATTAAGAAACGAGAGACAAGAAAACATCTTTTATTACGATTAAAAGGAACAATCTCAAATAGACCAAGATAAAATTTCGGGTCATTTCTTGGTGAACATGATCTGCCATAATCTCTTCGATCCCTTCATTTATGTGCCAGAATAGAGAGAGATTTAGTAGGAAAGTGGAAGATACTTTTTTGTATATGATAATCAAAGGGAGTGGGAAAGCAGCAGTAATTCTTTGGAAAAGCCCGGTTCTCTTTGTCTTCGAGCTTTCATTCCTCAATCAACTCATATACCTCCCCACCAATAGATAGAGACAAATAGGAATAACCGAACCACGTCTACAAAATGCCAGTACCATGCAGCTGCTTCAAAGCCAACGTGATGCTCCTTGGTCAGATGACCAAGATATTGGCGAATACCACATATGATCGAGAAAAGAGTACCTATAATCACATGAAAACCATGAAAGCCAGTTGCTAAGAAAAAGGTAGAACCATAAATACTATCTGAAATAGTGGAGGGTGCTTGATAATATTCCATTCCTTGAAAGCCAGTGAATACTAGAGCCAGTGAAACGGTAGCTACTAAAGCGTAAACTGCTCGTTTTTCCTTCCCCGCGAGTATAGCATGATGAGCCCAAGTTACGGCAGCTCCGGATGAAAGGAGAATAAGGGTATTAAGAAAAGGGATTTCCCAAGGATCTAAAACCCCAATCCCTTTTGGGGGCCAAATACCTCCGATCTCTACCGTAGGTGCCAAAGAAGAATGAGAAGAAGCCCAAAAAAAAGCAAAAAAGAACATAACCTCCGATACGATAAACAGAATAAAACCATATCGAGGTCCTAATTGTACAACTTTGGTATGATGTCCTTCCAACGTGGATTCACGTAGAACATCGCGCCACCATACGAACATGGTATATAGGATAAATATGAGGCCCAAACTGAGAAGTGTTGCACCCCCTTGAAATGAGTGCATGTACATCACACCTCCTACGGTTGTTGCCAAAGCTCCGAGTGAACCCGAAATAGGCCATGGACTTGGATCTACCAAATGATAAGAATGCCTCTGAGATTCAATCATAAACCACTTTGCCTCGGTTGTATGTAAACCCCCCCTTCACCCCCACCCCCTAAAGTAGTAAAGAAGGGCTCTTTGGGGTCTCAATTTCTTTCTATCTGACAGGACAAAGAAATAGGAAGGGATGGTTCTTTCATTGCATTGATAGAAGTCTAACTAGAAAAAGATCTCTCTATTACTTTGAGAAGAGAATCGTTGGTTTGACCGACGGAAAGCATGGGAGAAAGAAAGACTCAACCTTATTAGGGGAGCGGCAACTCATTTGCGCGCCAGAATTCTTCGTCTGTAAAATGGGAGTAAAATTTCTGATATATGTCGGAATTCCGACCGCTTTCGTTTAGTTCATGAATGAAGGAATTAAGAAATCCATCCATGAGATTCCGCTGAAAGCTATACCGAAGGCTGTTCACAGGGGAAACCTTCTCCTCAAGGAAGTTGTAGGCTTCTTCCCGTATATTGGTATAGGGTGAAAGTTCCATAATTCTCGCAATATTCTGCTCACCAAGCATCAGATTTAAAAGCCTATCTTGCAATAGGCCCTTTCGCTCTAATACGCGGAGCTCAAAATATTCCCGATCCCAAATCGAAATAAAATGCTCAACATTGAGAGCTTGATCGAAATGGGCGCGCACAATCTCTGCATACTCACCGGGCCGAGTCTGTGGGGGAATACTGTCGTAAGTCGAGTTCTCCAGAACTCGAATACGCTGATAGATTTCAGCCTCGTTTTCTGCGGCAATAACTGCCCTAAAGGTTGCTAGTGATTCACTGCTTGAGGAAGACTCCAAGGCAGGAAGACTAGTTTGCCCGGATTCCCCGGATCCGGAAGTTACATGACAAATCAAAGTAGAAACAACTTTGTTCCAGAAAGCCGGGCTCTTGTCGTCCCACAAATCCAAATATAAATCCACCCAAGAATCACATGACATCAAATAGCGTAGATAAAAAAAAGTCAGTATAAAACGGAAGCTCCTCTTAAGAAGCAAGTTATAGACGAAAAATTTATATTATGCAATCGTTACTGTCCATCTTTATCAGCCAACTCCCCTGTTTCCATTTTGCCTTTCATTACCTTTTATCTTCTATGTGAAACATAGCGCGCTCTCTAAAAAGGATTTCGTCCAGCTTTTCTTCGCTGTGTGAACAAGGTCTTAGTATGTATGGGCATTCTGGGAAGGTCGCAATAAGTCGCGAGTCGAAGGTTTAGACCAATCGCAATTCATCACCATCTTGCCCGCTTCCAATTGATGACTGGCTATTATATAAGTGTTGACCTAAGCCCCTGTGCTGGGGCTCGGCTCCCGAACCGTACGTGAGCTGCCTCGTACGGCTCTTCCTAAGAACTTGAAGCCCACTCTCTCTAAATATAAAAAAATGCATTTACAAGACAAAAAAAACTTTTTCAAAAAGCCTTCGCCCTCCTATTCAACGGGGCTATTAGAGAAACTGCTTCGTTCCTTGACTTCTTTGCTCAGTCAAGCTTCCTTGTTCCTTAGTGTAGTCTCGGTCCATAGTTTAAGACTCCGTTACTTATAGCCTAATCTATATCCACTGCTGACCTGACTCCGTACCGACGCCTTTCCCTTTGTATACGGCTAAGTGACTTCGTAACCTTAACGTACTTTCTTTCTTACTATAGCATAGGCCTTCGTCGGGCTTTCGTCCCTTCGCCTATAGACGGCGGCTTGGCTTCGCTATCGCTCATGACTTGGTATAGAGCCGTGTAGTCGTCGGTCTTACCACCAGAATGCCTATGATATAGTGGTTGGCCTTTCGAATGCCTCCTTCCTTACTTTTCAGAAAAGCCCTTTACGACTATAAAGGACAGGGGGCTGCTCACCTTTGGAAACTTAGCTACTTAAATACTACTCATAAAGTAAAGGCGAACGGCATTCAGTTCTACTGCTACTTTATTCATATTAATAATCTTATAGTCGAACAACTGTCGTACTACTAAAGTACCAAGGAAACCTTCGGTTCCCTTTGTTTGAATAAACGCCGCCTATTTGAGTTTACATTCATTACAAAGTAAACCAAGCCTAACCGGTCACGACATGTTCTTTGTTGATATTGATTGAGGACTTTGATGGAGTTTAGCTGACTGAATCCATAAACCTAGAAAGTAACCGTCACTGGTACTTTTTTGATTTGACTCTATAGGTAGATATCGGTGGGGCTTGCGTAATGTAGTTGTATTGTAGTTAAGGCTGCATTGCAGTAGCGCTTTTTTTTTTGAAGATCTACTGAAGTACTAAAGGCTTTCGGGGCTCCCAGGCCGGGACGTCTGGCAGAATGCTTGGCCTCCTGCGCTGGAAGCGACACCCGAAGGGTGAGCTTCTGGCGGTTAGCTTCTAGTACTATACTAGATAATAGGCATTAGGCATTCTGAGCTGGAAGGAGGCAAGCAAATGAAGGGAGGCATTACGGGCCGACTACAAGAAGCAAAGCTTCGTAGACTCGGCAAGTCGCTTATAGAATGCCGACTACTATTTTCCACTTCATTCAAAAAAAGAAGGGAAGGAAGCTTTGCTTAGCGAGCTTTAGAAGGCCGACCACTACATAAGCTGCTGGCGGAGAAAGCTCTTCGAGCTTCCCTTCATTCGTTGCTAAGCCAAGGTCCCAGGTCTCCGAGTCAGCCCGCGCTTTTTCGAAGAATCCTGCACCCATGGGCATACGGCCTGGCAGGCCTTCCCTTTCCGCCGGAGCTTCATGGGCGTTGCCCCGTTCCCCAATCAGATGTTTGGATGTGAGCTATACTCCGCGAGGAGCCAAACGGGCGTATGGCCTTGCCTTGCCATTTGACCTCTCTTCCCGTGTGACTAGGAATGCTCAGTGACAACCTCTCAATTGTCACCGCCTGGCCTCTCTTGCTACCACGGTAGCACCTAGTGTGGTCAGCACCAATCGTGTTCGGGCAACGAAGCTTACACTCATTCACATTGGTTCATCCTGCTATGCCCTGGGCCTTTTGCTCTTCTAACGTAAAAAAAAGGTGGCCGGCCATTCGTCAAGGCCCAG
>JARWIR010000020.1:24985552-24990552 GCA_029959085.1 Nemophila menziesii | reverse complement strand
GCATAGTAATGATCAAAGGAATCTCGAACTGTAACAAAATTCTTAAACAACTTAAATCATAAATGAAAAAGATGTCTCAGTTTACCTGTTCGATAATGGCAAAATAATGTGAATTAGCCTGAATAATGCTAGCGGTAACCTATACCAGTTAATTTTTTCAGAAACCTATACCAGTTAATTTTTTCAGATTAAAAAATTATTGGGAATAAATACGTAGAAATAGAATTGATGAGAATATGAAACTTACTGTCTTCCCGAGCTACAATTTACTTCAATTTCTTTCCCATTAACTGCCACTACTTCCCCATCCAACAATCCTACTTCAGGATCTTCAACCCAAACATGAGATCCAACTGTAAAACTGGTTGAAACTAACTGCATGCATTAAAACAAATTTATTAGAATTGAAGCAAAATCTGTATTTATATTTAATCCATTCTACACCGCCTGATTCAGCTAAATCACAATGTTTATTAAAACAATACACCAAAACTTGTACTCATCTTTAACAATTCAAAAAACACATGTATAAATAATTCCAAATTTTACACTTTGCACATAGCTCTTAATATTTGTCCTTATATTACGCATGCAACACAGCTGAGTTGAGGCAACTCTATGCAACACACTTAAACTCAACCAAGTCCGAATATTAATGCTCCTAAACATGGCTAGATCTTTATACTGTCCACGATTCATATAAGATATACTAATTCACCTAAATGGCAATATGCTTTTTTTGCTAAATGGCAATACTTTTCAATTTGATTGTACCATCATTTACACTCACTATATATGTTTATGCTATGCAATACCACTATGTCTTTTCCAAATCTGTGTTATACTAAATTATATGATATAGAAAGTAGAACCCATTTCCTAAAACATAGTCTTCAAAGAAATTACGGCACTGAATAATCAAATAATTAACAAAATTCCGTACCCACACCTTCAAAATCCACCAATTCCGTTACTTTTAAAATAAAATTAACAATTTACCGATAATATATAAACATAAGACACAATTACAGAGAAAAATTCCACTGAAACAATTAATTAAATAATTTAAAAATTAATTAATTAATTAAAAAATAACCTTAATTTAGGTTGTTCGATTGTTGAAGGTGGTCATTGGATTACTTTTTTTAGTCGTCCCATTGGATCACTTCTCGTATTGTAAAAAGGCTTCAAATTGTTATAACACTGTAGGATTCGTTAATAAATCAGTCAAATAATTAAAAAAATAGATAAACTAATGTAGAAAAATAGCCTGCGTTCTTCGGTTGATGGCCAAGTTACTTCTCATAAAAAGCTTTAATTCAAATGGTAAAATGACCAGGATTTGTATAAAAAAAATATTAAATAACACTGTAATTATACTTAAAGTAGAAAAATCTAATAATTGTAAAAAGTATTGTGCTAACCTTTTTTTTGTTTGTTAAAATGAGAGTCTGACCATCATCACCGGCGGCGGTTTTATTGTACAGGCGAGCGGCTTGGTGGGAAAGAGTGTGAAGAAGGCTCGTTTTATTTTTTGCTCCTGCGAAAATATGAGTTTTAGATTTTATGTTATGTGATAATTTAATTTTTACCTTAATTGGGTTGATGATGGTGGAGAACGGTCGCCGAGTGGCGGCGGTGTTCGTGTGGGGGAGAGCGGCTTGGTTGGAAAGTGAAAGTTTACCTTAATTTGGGTTCTTCGATTGTTGATGGCGGTGGAGAATGGTCCCCGAGTGGCGACAGACTTCTTTTGCAGGAGAGCGGCTTCGTAGGAAGGTGATTTCCAAGCTGGGTTGCTGATGATGGTGGAGAATGGTCCTCAAGCGGCGGCGGTTTCTTCGATTGCGGCGGCGGTTTCTTCGATTGTTGTGGGAGAAAGAGAGTGCAGGTGAGAATTGGTGGAGAGTGAAGGGTTCTTCGACTGAGCAATTAGCGTGAAGGGTTTAAAAATGGTGGAGAGTGAAGGGTTTAAAAATTAAAATTAAAATAGGAATATCTAATGGCTGAAAAATATAGAGGAGACATCAAGACATTTTAAAGCGTGGATTGAATTTAGACAATCTAGACCATTAATTATAATCGATCTAAAGGCCAAAAATGATTGGAATTTGATCTGAAGGCTAGAAATTGTGGAGAAAAACTGGAGACATTTCGGGCCGTTGGCCCTTCTCCAATATTATATAGATATATATATATATATATATATATATATATATATATATATATATATATATATATATATATATATATATATATATAACTCTTAATTTAAATAATACGTTGATGTTTTTTTTACTTTTTTGTTTTATCAAAAAGATGTTCTTTTACTAGGACCATATGTATTGCTTTGCATAGACAAGACCAACTCGTCTGATTGGGTTGAATAGTTTCATTATTAATGAAGCTATCATTACGAAGTGGCTGATTGATGGTAATCAAGTTCCTACTAAACCAAATTACTCACTTTAATTTGGAAAGATGCGTGTGCCTAAATTTTGTTTTGTTTTTATTTTCCAATGCGAGTGTGAAAGAGATGGGATTTAAGTTATGATGTTTCATTGTTTTTTCTTTTTAACATAAAAAAAGTTTTATTATTTTTTATCATTTACATTTTTTTTGTTCTTATGTTCTGAAATTTTTCAATTTACAATCATCTTCTAAGTCACCGTTTATAGTTATAAGAATAAGAAGGTATATAATGATCTAAAGAAGCATAAAAAATGGCCTTTTATGACTCAATTCTTTAACTTAATTCATAGTTGTTAAACAAAGAAGATAAAATTGACTTATAATTAAACAATAATATTGTACCTCTCACAATGGAATCAATGTTTATCAGTATACCGACAATATTATTGTTTAATTATATATATATATATATGTGTGTGTATATGTACGTGTATGTATATATATATATGTATATAGGTATACACATATATACATACATACATACACACATACATACATACATATATACATACATACATACATATTTATATATATATATACATATATATAACTCTTAATTTAAATAATACGTTGATACTTTTTTTACTTTTTTGTTTTATCAAAAAGATGTTCTTTTACTAGGACCATATGTATTGCTTTGTATAGACAAGTCCAACTCATCCGATTGGGTTGAATAGTTTCGTTATTAATGAACCTATAATTACGCAGCGACTGCTTGATGGTAATCATGTTCCTGCTAAACCAAATTACTCACTCCAATTAGGGAAGATGCGTGTGCATAAATTTTTTTTTATTTTTATTTTCCAATACGAGTGTGAAAGAGATGGGATTTAAGTTATGATGTTTCATTGTTTTTTTTTTAACATAAAAAATGTTTTATTGTTTTTTATCATTTATATTTTTTTTTTTGTTCTTATGTTCTGAAATTTTTCAATTTACAATCATCTTCTAAGTCACTTTTTATAGTTATAAGAATAAGAAGGTATATAATGATCTAAAGAAGCATAAAAAATGGTCTTTTATGACTCAATTATTTAACTTAATTCATAGTTGTTAAATGAAAAAGATAAAATTAACTTATAATTAAACAATAATATTGTACATCTCACAATGGAATCAATGTTTATCAGTATACCGACAATATTATTGTTTAATTATATATATATATATATATATATATATATACATACATACATACACACATACATACATATATACATACATACATACATATTTATATATATACATATATATATATATATATATATATATATATATATATATATATATATATATATATATATATAACTCTTAATTTAAATAATACGTTGATATTTTTTTTAATTTTTTGTTTTATCAAAAAGATGTTCTTTTATTAGGACGATATGTATTGCTTTGTATAGATAAGACCAACTCATCCGATTGGGTTGAATAGTTTCGTTATTAATGAAGCTATCATCACGCAGCGGCTGATTGATGGTAATCAAGTTCCTGCTAAACCAAATTGCTCACTCCAATTTGGGAAGATGCGTGTGCATAAATTTTTTTTTTATTTTTATTTTCCAATACGAGTGTGAAAGAGATGGGATTTAAGTTATGATGTTTCATTATTTTTTCTTTTTAACATAATCAAAGTTTTATTGTTTTTTATCATTTATATTTTTTTTTGTTCTTATATTCTGAAATTTTTCAATTTACAATCATCTTCTAAGTCACATTTTATAGTTATAAGAATAAGAAGGTATATAATGATCTAAATAAGCTTAAAAAATGGTCTTTTATGACTCAATTCTTTAACTTAATTCATAGTTGTTAAATGAAAAAGATAAAATTAACTTATAATTAAACAATAATATTGTACATTTCACAATGGAATCAATGTTTATCAGTATACCGACAATATTATTGTTTAATTATATATATATATATATATATATATACATACATACATACACAGATATATACATACATACATATATACATACATACATACATATTTATATATATATATATATATATACATATATATATATATAACTCTTAATTTAAATAATACGTTGATACTTTTTTTACTTTTTTGTTTTATCAAAAAGATGTTCTTTTACTATGACCATATGTATTGCTTTGTATAGACAAGACCAACTCATCCGATTGGGTTGAATAGTTTCGTTATTAATGAAGCTATCATTACGCAGCGGCTGATTGATGGTAATCAAGTTCCTGCTAAACCAAAATGCTCACTCCAATTTGGGAAGATGCGTGTGCATAAATTTTTTTTTGTTTTTATTTTCCAATGCGAGTGTGAAAGAGATGGGATTTAAGTTATAATGTTTCAATGTTTTTTCTTTTTAACATAAAAAAAGTTTTATTGTTTTTTATCATTTACATTTTTTTTTGTTCTTATGTTCTGAAATTTTTCAATTTACAATCATATTCTAAGTTACCTTTTATAGTTATAAGAATAAGAAGGTATATAATAATCTGAAGAAGCAAAAAAAATGGCCTTTTATGACTCAATTCTTTAACTTAAT